>JBBMJZ010000027.1:9689242-9712636 GCA_037833815.1 Zingiber zerumbet
TTATTAATTGGGTCGACCCGATTTTGACCCAAACCCGAAACTACTCAACCCTAACTTGATTTTTTCGTATTCGGTTCGGGTCGTATTTTCGTGTCGGGTCAAAAATTACCACCCCTACTATTTTTAATGTGATCAAAGGAAAAAAAATAGAGGTTAAGTCTAGGGGAGAGTACATTTTGATTTTTGCACATTTTTGTAATTGCAAATTATATACTTGTTATCAAATTATTTTTATTTTTTATTTTTACTCTAACTTAACTTGATTTGCTCACATCAAAAAGGGAAAGATTGTAAGTACCCCGTGGTAGTTTTGATGTGATCAACCAAGATAAGTTATGTCCTGTTGTAATTTGATGCCTTGTGTTTAAGTGTGTAGAAACTTAGGAGCACAAGAAGTTGAGCGAAAAACCCAGCTAGCGAGAAGGACGGCATGGGAGAGAGTCGATAGGCTCGATGCGTCCGAGAGATAAGGTGTTGTGGAAGAGTACGCTGTAGACGATAAGTGAGCTTGCGACATTTCCGAGGGACAAGAAGCCGGAGCAGAAGACTGCTCGAGAATGCCAGAAGATGAGTTCGGGTGAGCCCAATTCTGGATGGCCGAAATCACCCAAGTAAGCGAAGCTAGAGTGGAAGACTCGGACTGAAAGTCAACTCAAAGTTGACTGCAGTCCGAGCACCTGAACCATCCAGGCACCCAGACATGGTTTGGGCGCCTTGATCCCTCGGGGCAGCCCGGGGGCGCCTCGACTTGCTCGACGATGCAGATAAGATTTATAAGGTCCAGACGCCCAGACCAGAGAGTTTATCCAAACCCGTTGCAATGTGATCCGTTATGATGTGGATAAAGTTTTATCCACGCCCAAGCGCCCAAAACCCTTCTAGGTGCCCAAAACCCTTCTAGACGTCCAGATTATGGCTATAAATACATCCCTGATTTCAGTAGTTCAGAACAATACTTGTAAATGATTCTCTTTCTGTTCTACTACTTTGTTTGTGAATTGTCAACATTGTAAGAGGATACTCCGCCCAAAAAGAGATTTTTAGTGAGTTTTAGTTGTCTTAGATTAGCAATCCTTTGATTGCAAACCAAGTAAATCTTTTTGTGCCTCTCTCTTTAATTAATTAGTTTCTTAATTCTTTTGTACAAGTGTTTGTCTTTATCAAGCTATAAGATCGAGAAAGAGATTTATTTATTTTTTGTACAAAACAATTCACCCCTTTCTTGTCGACCGTCAAGGACCAACAACTTGAATACCTTAAGTCTAAGGAAATTTACACTCGAGCTGCAATGAGATCTTCATCAACATGTAGAGAACCATATGAAGTCTCATAGCATGTTACATACAGTAACCTAGTTACCCTTTTAACTTTGAACATTCCAATATTTCCAGCCAGTGAGGACTGACTATTTGGATAAACCAAGTTGCATAAAATATGCTAGTTTTTATAGAATTGATGATGTCCAAGCTTATCAATTAATCGACTAGGAAATATTTTAATACATACATAATTACACATGGAGAGATACCTACTAATTGTGATCTAATTATAATTTCTCTCATGCTATGGATTGTATTGTAAACTTTATTAATTGAGTTTAAGATCAATATCATATAAATAGAGAATATATGCTCAAATAGTGAATTTATTTATCAAGTAAATGATACAACTTCTAAGATGATTGTCTTAAGACATTTCTCAATTACAATAGTAGGTTGTCAGGGCGATAGGTCATAGGTATAGGTAAGGCAGGCACATCGTTGATTGGCCATTTATCTAGATGATGTGTAAAGGTATCTCCTATGGAACTATGCATCATAGGTACAATCACCAGTGGTCTGTCAGCGGTAACCACTTCTTTCTCCTCCGACACTCGAGGAGCTCTTCCTCGTCACAAGATTTCTTTAATGATGGTGGCCACCAAACGAGAGAGATTTTCTTGAGATCTTGAGCTCCCAGTGTCCTCAATGACATTAGGCAAAAGAGGTTGGGATGATCCAATCGAGCCTTCCGATTGTTGTTCCATTATTGTTCTCCTAGTTTAAACCATCGTAGCTTTTTATAAGAATTTTCCACAGACAACGCGAATTTGATGATTTCCTTTTTGCTTGATCGGGCTCCTTTTCTCCAAAAGCTAGTTCTTCCTTCTATTGATTCGAGATTCAACGACTTGAGAGGAAAAGAATGTTAGGGCTTGGCCATCTCTACTGACGTGGTCACTTTGACGCTCAAGTCAATCACTAAATAGAAGAGGGAAAACTTGCTTAGAAGAAGAAGAATGTAAGAAAGAAAGTAAACTTCGTGGAGAATAGTCACCTTTACTCACGAGAAAAAAACCATACCTCTCACTTACCCTCTATGGTGTTTATATAATTGGTGGAAAAGCATCTCCACGTAAGCTGTTATGCAATCCCTAGTCATCCCATAAAGGTCGATAAGGGGATCAGATTCGACTACTATTAGAGGCTTCTCCATTCACAAGACACCACACTCTCATAGGAAGGCAATTAGGGAACCAAATATGACAACCACTATAAGTCTCTCCATTCGTGAGGTGCCACATGTTTATCGAAAGGTGATCAAGGAACCACGTCTAACAAATAGAATCTCTATGATTAGAAGTCACAATTTGAATAGTAGCTTGCCCGAGCATCACTCTTCAGCGTTCAAGAAAATTTATCCGAAGACTATAGTTGGTACTTGGGAGATACACATGAAGATAACATCCGATATTTGGAAATGTCCACCGACAACACTTGATATTTTAAGAATTGAGCTCGGAGATAATATCTTGTATTCGGGAATTGAGCCGAACCGGTTGAGGTATTCGGGGATGCTCGGATTCTCGATTGGCCATTCAAAAAATAATCTGAGTACCATCAAGTACCAAGAGCTTGACCCATCGGAAAATTGCATAGTGAACAAATTAATATACATAATTGATATGGGGTGTTAAATGGGAACCTCGGGCTGATGTGGAAAGTGAAGTCAAGGTGAAGTGGAGGTCCGAGTCAAGGAAAGGTGACAGTCAAATGGTCACCCTTAGGTAGAGCTCAGCCTCTCATCCAATATTAAGGCCCCTAATTCAAGGTTGATCAGTCCTACCTGAGGAACAAATATCCCAATCCTAGGTATAGTTAATAACTTGACTGGATCTTAACGACTCGAGATATTACTTCAGTAATTATGGACCAGTCCCTAGTGGTGGGCACGTCCAACCGAAGGTTGGTCTGGTCCCTGGGAACTTAGTTCTCCATTCTCTAGAAGTCGAGCAGTCATGTCTACTGCAGGACGACCATAAAGCCATCCGAGCTCAAAGGACCGCTTTTATTATTTCACTCAAATCTCCAGAGTCCCAGTATATAATCGAGCGACTCTAAGAACTAGACGATATTTCACTCAGATCACCAGATGCCCAACATATATTAGAGCGGCCCTAAGAACCAGACGATATTTCACTCAGATCTCCAGACTCCCAGCATATATTTGAGTGACTCTAAGAACTGGAAGGTATTTCACTCAAATCTCCAAATGCCCAGCATATATTCGAGCGGCCCTAAGAACCGGATGGTATTCCGCTCAAATCTCCGACATTACTACACATGTATATCAGAGCAATGCAGAGTGCAGACCAACCTTATAAAACTCAAGGTTCTATTTATTATTCTCTCGGGCAGGTCAACGCCTAGTCGAGATATACTCAAGGAACAACATTGTCAGATAATCCTAACAACTTGTCAGAAAATAGCAACCGACTGTTAAAGAATATTCTTCTAAGATGATACAGGTCCAAGGAACCTTCCCCGGAGGCGATTATGCTTCCCCTTAGCCGACACATTATGACAGCATATTCCTTCAACCGTCTCCTTAATGGCATCAGTTACAAAAAGGGTGCACACGGATAACGGATGATTCCTCTAACTGGCTATACGCTTTCCATGGTGCATATACTCTGTTGCTCAATAACTTTTGACATCGGACATTCTTTGTCATCTCATGATGACGGCGGTTATAGAGGTGATATATAAACCGTGGATCCTCTCCGATGGCAAAGTCCATACACTTCATTATACTAAGTGTGCATGCTGTTGTTCATCGCTACTGTTTTACTTCCCGCCCAGGCATGCACTGACTTGAGTGTCGGTGGATCTTCGCCACCCCTTCCTTAGTTTTTGACATTGACATTCTGTTGGCTCGTTTGAGTAAGTAGGGAGCTCAACGCACCAGTCAAGTGTCTTGTATTTAATCCAGAGGTTTTCATCCTGTCAACGCCAAGCGCCAGCCATGTACCAGCGTGCCATCTCCAGTTTGGTCATCTTCGATGGTAATTTACTTCGATCTCTGTACAAATTCTCGCCTTCGTTTCGTTTCTGTTTCGATTTTCCTCGTTTAGTTGTCTATTTCTCGCATTTTGCCTCCTCTCCTCCTCCTGCTACTGCTCCTTCTTCTTCTTCTTCTTCCAGTAGGAAAAGGGAACGGGGAGCTTTGGAAAGCGGAAGAACAAGAGCCACACGGCCCACACTCTATGCGTGCGGTGCGACAGGAGGAGCTTCCGCCTCCAGAAGAGTCGGCACGGTTCACGCATGCAGCTACCATTAATTCGCAAATCGCAAGTGTAAGTTACAATTTTCATCATTTTGCTGAATTTTCAGAAAACTTAATTAGTTAACAGTATCAATTCAATGTAATGTAGATACTATAAATACATTGTAGCAGAAAAATAAAATCAAAACTTGAAATAATTGAATTTCAACTATAGTACTATGTTATTGGGAGTAATCCTCATCACCCCTAGCTGCTCCCCTTCTACCTTTGTATATTGTTGAATAATAAGAATTATTACAAATACATCCTTACATCTTTATCTATTTACAACTTAGTTTATAACATCATAATAATTGATATGGACATGTTAAAAGGTATCAATAAAGATTTATAGTTAGGAGCCTTGAATCAATAATTGAAGGTGCAAGAAAGAGAGGAGATCAAAGAAAATTTGAGTTAGCAGAATCAGAAGTGATTTAAAAAATCCAATATTACTAATTATATAACCTAATGATATAATCTTGTATAGCATCCAACGAAATGATAAAAATATATGTAAATGTTAAGTAATTGGGACTGATGTGGCTGAGGATGATCAAACTTCTTATGTAGTTTAATAAAAAAAATGCAACAATTAATTTGCTTAGCCACTTTTTCTTCCTTTCTACTATGAGAGAGTATATAAGGTTATAAAGTGGGTGCAAGTAGTATGAGTAATGCGATGATAAAAGGGGACTCGTCTGGTATGAGTTAATTGTCTAGGTAGAGGTCAAAATTAAAGTAGTCAACGCCATGATATCAAAGGACTATCCTACGGAGGTCGAGCGAATGTTGACTACAATGAATGGTCGAGCCATATAATGTCTGATTGACAATAGGCTTGTTCGAGTTGATCGTCAATCTAGCTCGAAACAATATGGTAAGATCACCAGACACTCAATACGGAATGGCAGAACACCAAGGAGACCGCTGCACTTGTCTGATCGGGAGGCAACCATCTACTATACTCAATCGTCGTAAAAGAGAACAACCGAGATCGACCGAGCGGAGAAATCCCCAGTCGAGGAGCTACCCCACTCGGCCGAGTAGCGAGATCATCGTCATATCTCTCAATATCCTTTTGGGAGATAGTACTGTTGACACAAGGCATGTTCAACAGGCGGATCGTACAGCGGAAGCTTCTACTGTATTGTAAGGGGATATGCACGTCATGTTAAGGTATAGTGGCAGAGACACTTTCCTGACAAGTCCTTTAATATAATACATTGGAGAATGTGCCCATGCCTCAAGGAGCATGCACGTCGCCCATTAGGACTCTATATAAAAGAGGTTTATACATCGGCGGAGGTACGCGCTATTCACTATTTACGCTTGTGCTACTGTTAATCCACTTTTTTCTACAGTTCTGGTGATTGACTTGAGCGTCAGAGGGCCAACGTCAGGGACCCTTCCCTGGCTAGCAGCACTGACGTTGTTTTTTTTGCAGAGTGGGGCGTTGTCTACATCCAGTCAAAGGAGGAGCTCGACATGCTGATACAAGCCCAAGCAGCAAAAATGGTGGAGCAATAACAACAACAGGTGCTGGCTGAGCGCCAAGTGCATGAGCCCGCGGCATCAGAAGCGGGTCATCAAGCGGGATACAAAGACCGAGCAGATCACATATCGGTTCCAAGACAAAACAAGAAGCCGACCGGCACATATGGTGATGTAACCAATGCGTCGATCCCCTTTTATCAAGCACTGTTCCGGACTCCATCAGAGGAACACTGAAAGGGACGCACTGAAAGGAAAAGCACTAAGGAATGATGATTCATCCAAGCAGATCAATCAACAATTCTCTTAGGGGATTTTGGACGACCCTCTGCTAAGGCATTACACCCCGCTGACGAACAAGGAAAACAATGGAACGACCGATTCAGACGACCAGTTAGCCAAGTTTGACAACGCGGCCACACTTCATCAGTAAACCAACGGGGTGAAGTGTCGGGTCTTCCTTACCATCCTCTCCGAATCAGCGCAACGATGATTTAGGCAATTGTCGAGCAGATCGATCCATAGTTTCAAAGACTTCCGAGCGGATTTCTTATACCACTTTTCCAGTAGTCACCACCACCAGAAGACGAGAACCAATTTGTTCTCATTGAAGCAAAGGCCCAGGGAGACATTGAGGACTTACATCTAGCACTTCAACCAGGTAACCATGGATATTCCATCGATCTCCTTAGAAGTATTAGTAAACGCCTTCACCCAAAGTCTCACCGAAGGGGAGTTCTTCTGGTCACTCATTCGGAAGCCACCGAGGAATTTTGACCACCTGCTCAGGAGGGCCATGGAAGACATAAACGTAGAGGAAGCTCAAGCGGCCAAAAAAAAAGGAGGCGCCTGTCGAGCACATAACAACACCCGAGTAGCGAGGGGCGAATCCAGGATTTGAACATTGGGGGGAGGGGCTAAAACTTGTGCCGCTACATTCACTGTCGATTGTGCGGGAGAATTTAGAGTTCATTACATATTCGGAAAAACCAGTGACCTAGGTTTTCTATTGGTAGTTTGGTATCAATATCTCGAAGTAATATTGTGACAATGAAATAAGTTGTCGGCCCTTGTTTCATGTCGAAGCTACATGCGAACTTGTATGGTCTAAAGACCAGTCACATGATAACATTAGGGTAGAATTCAATTTGCCATGCTTTTGATCATTCACATCTATTCAGCATCTATTACTTTACATTTCATTATTGCTATTCATAATATTGGTTTATTAATTGATTAAGTACTCTTACTACATCAAGCTAAAGCATCTGAGTATTCGAATTGCTTTCCTCTCACATTCGTGACATTCTTCACATGCAAGTACTCCTTATCTATGACTATTTGCCATCAAACTAAAATATATATAGCTTTCACCTACTCAACTTCACCTGTAGAGCCCAGTAAATTCTTCACTATTAACCAACAGAGCTCGATGTTTTTCAGGGGATATCTCTTTGTTGATCGCAAAATGCCTTTATTTGGCATCCTATCATCAATATATACACTATTTCCATTCCCCAAAATTTGTAATAGCAGATCTGGACTGTCAATATTTTTCTTTGGCTTAGTTTATCCTTTGTTGAATGTTCATTGTATCTTATTCTTTGGAGCACTCCAGTCTAGCAGATATGGAGTCTATCGAGTCTGCAACTGAAGAGTATAGAGACTTCCTCCACACTGTCAGCACCCTACTTTTAGTTTTCTGGTCGTTAGCGACCTCAACGCCACTGGCTATGCAATATGCTTTAGTATTGGGATAAACCTTCACCATGATCCACCAACTTCTGGTTTCTCCGGACGACAATTTCGAAGAGAGATCTCTGCTTGAGTCTCTTCAACTTTTGCTTGTTAAAAGAGAGCTAAAGCAGGGCTGATTCAGGATTTACACATAGACTGGGGGGGTCGTGGCCCCCCCAAGTCCCCATGTAAATCCGCCTCTGGCGACCATCATCGAGTAGTCATCAACCCCTCAAGGGGTAGTCACACTAAAAGCCTAGGACGTATGCCATGCAGCATGTGGCAGCCGGTCACCCAAAAGTTACAAAAAGCAAGGCATGGACGCTACTAATTCTGTTCGTTCCACAGTCGGCGACATACAACATGCATGATTACTATGACTTGACACCAATAGCTAGCAGACTGGTCCCACGGGAATATTGCCGCCAATCACCATCTCCCGATCGATGCCACAAGTGATCCGCTCGGACATGTCTTGCGTGGGTCGGGTATTGACTGTCTCGACTGGTCATTATAATCATCATCCGTTCGACCTTTTAACATATTGATATTGACCATCTTAACTTTAATCTCTATCTCATATAATCCGTCATCTTTTATCTTTGAAGGCTATTTGGATGATGAATTTTATCCTTTATAACCCATTCAAAGTCTGATCCTTCATCTTTGAAACTCATGTCTGTGATACTCACTTCGCCAACACTAAATATCAATTTAAGTTTATTTATTAACAACTTATATATTTAAATAAAATAAAAAAATTTATAATAATTTAGCACTTGATTGCTCTTTATACTATTCAATCTGTAGGTAAGTTTTTTTTCTTCGAATTAAAATTCTAAATATATTTTTTAAAAAAAATATAATTGAGTACCATGTTGATAGACATTGATGTAACTGGTACTTTTAGAATGTCCAATTAGGTGAAAGATGATATATTTATTACACTGACATAGGCATTGATTTCCAACTATCTTCAAGATTCTAAGTTGATTTTATAATTTATTTTGTTTATATGATCAGAGTCGGTTATAATCACTTTTAATGTACTATTATAATTATATAACAGATAGTATATTTTTGCAAATAAAATAAAATGAAGCTGAATTTTATTTTGATAATAAATAAAAATAAGTAAAAAAAATAATCATTCATTTTTTTTTCTGAAAAATGTGAACGCATTTTAGTTTTTCGACCCTAACAAAAATAAAATTTATAATCAACCTCAGTTACTGCGGTGACAAATGGCATTGCATTGCATTGAAATTTAGACATTAGTGAAATAGCAATGAATAATTAATATGTTCAAAGGTTTTATTAAAAATATCATAATGTTTAGAATTAATATATATCAATTTAATAAAAAAATAAATTTCTTTCTTAATTTAATTTAATTTTCCATGTCGTAACCTATATATCATCTTGTTCCCAGGTCTTAGCCTAATGGCCCATAAACATTTCTCCAATCTTAAGAGAAAGGGACAAATAATATAAGGAACCGATTGTTTACCGACCCATATTGATAAAAATTTTAAAATTATCAAATTATATAGGGTAGTTTTAAAATTATTAAATTACATATTTTTATCCCTATCGGTTGATTTTTTTTATCAATCGAATCGATTTTATTTTATATTGAAATGTCAAAATTTTAAATAAATCAGTCAAATGAATTTTTAAATCAGTCTGATTTAATTTTTTTTTAGCAAAGTCAATTTTAAATAAAATTAATTGATGGATGAAACAACCTCGAATTGGCATGAAACTAGTTCGGTTCAGCTATATCTCTTGATTATAATTATACCCTCAAACGTAAATTTGACTTAATATATTAAAAGCAGTATTTTTTTAACATAAATATGTTTAAAAAAATTAATTCATATTCAAAAAATTATTGCTATAATATATTGGATCAAATTGATATGTGAGAGTATGGATATAATTAAAAGAGGTAGATGAACACATAAGAACTAGCTTCATGTCAATCTAAGGTCATTTGATCCATCAATCGATTTTATCCAAAACTGACTAATGGACCAAATGACCTCGGATTGACATGAAACTAGTTCAAATGTCAATTTAATCTAATATATTGAGAGCACTGATTTTTCTGAATACGAATATGTTTGAAAAGTTTAATTAGTGTTTAAAATATTATTTCTCCTAATATATTGGGTCAAATTAATATTTGAGGACATATATTATCAGAAGAACTAGTTGAACGCATAAAATTTAGTTTCATGTTAATCCGAGTTCGTTTCGTCTATCAGTTAGTTTTGGGTAAAATCGGCTGATGGACCAAATGACTTCAGATTGATATGAAACTAGTTTTTCTGTGTTCGTGTACCTCTCCTAATTATATCTATGTTCTCAAATATCAATTTGACCCAATATATTGAGAGCAATAAATTTTTAAACACGAATATATTTGAAAAATCTAATTCATGTTAAAAAAATCATTATTGTTCAATATATTATTGAGTCAGACGAATACAAAGAACTAGTTTCATATCAATCCGAGATTATTTGATCTATCTGTGTTATCTAGAATTGACTTTGATTAAAAAAAAAAAAATTAGTCAACTAATTTAACGAATCAGTCAATTGATTTATTTAAAATTTTGACATTTCGACATATAGTAAAATCGATTCGACTAATAAAAAAATTAGTGAACTGATAGAAGTAAAATGAAAACTAGATAGCTGATTTGATAATTTTTTAATATATATATATATATATATATGATAATTTTAAAATTTTATCAAGTTTGGTAAAACAGTCCTAAAAAGTTCTCACATGTTTTGTTTGTCAACATCAAAGTCAAAGAGTGTGATAATTAATGGAAAAAATGGTAATCCTAGTTAAAAATGATGAATTAGGAAGTACACATGGGCCCACAGTAAATTTAGAAGCCCAACATATTTTGATAGTGAGATGGAAATACGACTTTGAGATGGTAAAAAAACATGAGACTTGTTCTCCATTTAAATTTGGGGAGTTCAAAACATTTATAATATTGGGCCGCCCATCAAGATTTATTTATGCATCTGTAAATTTCTATGGGATTGAATTGATAACTTTCGAGACTAATGGGAGGGTAAGAGTGAGATATCTGGATTATAATTTTTTTATATATAATTAATGGAATTAAGCTAAGCTGTTATTTGAGAATTCTTACAAAGGAGGAAAGCCAAAAGTTGATATAGGGCCGAGACCAAAATTGTTGCAGGCCCAACTGATGAGCCTACTTCTATTTAGTCAGATGTCGGCCCAATGACATGCTATAAAAGGGAATCCATCGAGTAGGGTTTCCATCTCGGCCTACACTCTCTACAGCCGTCGTCGCACCGTCAAAGAGTGGGACGATCCTGTAGGACGACGCATCTGCGCGATGGTAATTTACTTCGATCCCTGTTCAAATTCTCGCCTTGGGTCTGTTTTGGTTTCGATTTTCCTCGTATCTATGTCTAATTCTCCCATTTGCCTCCTTCTTCTTCTTACTCTTTTTCCGGCAGGGAAAGGGAACGGGGAGCTTTGGAAAGCGGAGGAACAAGACCCACACTCTTTGCGTCCGGTGCGGCCGGAGGAGCTTCCACCTCCAGAAGAGTCGGTGCGGTTCATGCGGCTACCCTGCTGCACGAATCCGCAAGTGTAAGTTACATTTTTCTTCATTTCTCTGAATTTGCTTGGATTCGAGTACTGGAATGCATGAGGGTAATGGATTGCTTTGCGGAAGTTCCTGTTCAGGGAAGAGAGAAATTGGGAGGAATGGAAGAAGGAAATCGTAGTGAGAACAAAATGAGTTCCTTTTCTTGCCATGTAGAAGAATGGAATGCATGATTCTCATATTTAGATGGAAAACAAAGTAAATTATATTCAAGTAGGCTAGAATGGCTGAGTTTTCCAAATTCAACCTAATTCGACCAAATTTAAACTGATTTCAGATTTGTCCACCCATCCTGAAATTGTCCAAAGTTCAATCTTGTTCGTCTGTTTTCTGGTTGAGCATAACCCATTTCTAGGAGATTTTTTCTATGTATATGAATTTCATCAATTGTTGTGAAATGTAACAATTTACCGGGAAAGATTGGATGATTGGCCTTTGCCAATGTCTGTCCAACTCGGGTGGTCAGTGCCTATCAATTCTACAATTTTTGTTTCAATTTTTGAGTTCGCTTTTAAACAATGAATAAGAACAGGGTGTTCATTTTAATTGTGAACGGATTAAAAATATAAGATCATGAAAATCACTTTTACAAATAAGAATAATATAGAAAACTGCGCACCACTACTATTTAGTAAATATGCGTCAACATTTTCAAATTTGTTGCTTTGGTATTTTGCTATCCTGGATATTTTTTTTTTATTTTTTTACTGATTACAATACATTCAAGCAAGTGTTAATTTTCTTTTTTGCTTTTCTTTTACATCATCTATTTTATCACCTATTACCTCTTTAATCCCTTCTCACAATTTTTTTCTTAACATTTTCAAACTTGTTGCTTTGGTATTTTGCTATCCTTGATAGTTTTTTGATTTTTTACTGATTACAATACATTCAAACAAATGTAATTTTCTTTTTGCTTTTCTGTTACATCATCTATTTTATTGCCTATTACCTCTTTAATTCTTGCCCACTATTTTTTTCCTTATTTTTTAGCCTGTGTGGTAGTATTGAATTGGCATTTTTTGGTTAATCAAAGATAGAGACCGATCCTGAAGTAGTCATAGAAGATGCAAGTGCTAGTATGTTTTATCAATCTGGAAATGACCATTTAGTTTAAACTATTCGATACTTTTCACGTGCCTGGATGTTATGTTTTAAATTTGTGGACAATCTTCTTTATGTTTTTCATCTCAGAATGAAATAGATGTCACTTCAACTGCTAGAGCAACATTTTATTCATTCATGCAGGATATCATTTTTACTTTTCCTGGACTTGCTTGCATTATTATCATTCCAGTGCCAATGCCACTTTGTGAGTTACCTTAATGTTCTTGCAACAGATAATTGGAGTGTGAAGGCAATTAGAAGAAAGACTACAGGCACTGGAAGGATGAGATATCTTCGCCATGTGCCGCGCCGGTTCAAGAACAACTTTAGAGAAGGTAATTCCTATTTCTTGTTTCATCTCATAACATGCTAAATGTATATCCAATGATCGAATAAATTTGTTCTTAAAAGTTATCTGGTAGCCTGATTGTTTTTCATGTGCTCTACTTTCAGGTACTGAAGCAGCACCAAGGAAGAAGACTGTTGCTGCAGCCGTCTAAGTGAGTGGAGAATATTTGCTGGGTGATTAACTGATCAGTTTAAATTGTTTGTTTTTAGCTTGTCGCGTCATGTGAGGTCTTCCAAAACTTTATTCTGAAATTATTGAATGAAACGATGGTTTATGATATTCAACTAAAATGGGTATTTCTTATATATGTTTAGAAACCAAGATCTATAGGAAATGAATATCATATATCACCAAGATTTACCCTAAGATGAACATGGCAATTATACAAAAAAAAAGAGCAAGAAATGACTTTACATTTATTACCAGTGAGTCATCAATTATCATCTTTTTAATGGCACTCCTGGCGAACAAGAAGCAGCTAATCTAGAAGCCTGCAGCTGCAGTAGCTCCTACCAATATGGCCACTGTCTTTCTCCTGTTTGACCTGGACACCAAGGCCACCTTTAATAGGTATGATGGCAATTTGTTACCTCCAACGCCGCCTCAGCCGCCGGATGCCGTTGGCATAGTAGCTGGTTGGAGGCAGCTCCACCGCCTGCATCGCGCAATCAGTGCAGTCACTGGCGGAAAGGTTGCCCTCGCACTGCACCAGAGTTTAGACGGATACGTAGCTGGTGGCGTAGAACCCCCGCTTGCCACGCCGCCCTATAGCTGGTCGAAGGCCTGGCCTCCAAGTTGCTGCCGCCATTTGCACCGCTCCTGGATCCGATGGTTTTGTAGAGCAATTGGGTGACGGTGTTGCGGGGGAAGCCGGATACGGGATACATGGCAAAGGGCGTAGCAGCCGGCGAGCTGGACTTGGACAGCGGCAGCGTCGGAGCCGTAGAGCGATGACCACATGGGTAGGGGGTGGGCGACGCAGAAGCAATCGGAGGCAGAGAGGTCACCGTGGCACTTGAATAGGCCGAGGAAGGACGGCCCATCGTCAGCGGAGGAGGCGGTGGTCTGGTAGAACTTGGAGGAGACGGCTCGGGAGGTCAGGGCACAGGAGAGTGCGGCGGAGCTGCTGGGGACGGTTTGATTGGCACAGCCCTTGTAGTCTGTTGTAGATGAGGTCGAAGTGGCGGCAGCCGTGGCGGGAAGGAAGAGGAAGGAGGAAGGAGGAAGGAGGAAGGTGACGACGAGGAGTGCGGCGAAGGTTGCAGTCGGGGAGGATCGGGAAGAGTCTGGAAGTGGAGGAGGGAAAAGCGGGCCATGGGTCCTCTTGTGCTGCCGCCGCCGTCCTGCGTTCTCTGTAACTTTCACTTTCATCGCGATCAATGGGATGTTAAGGAGTGGAATAACAGACAGAAATAATTATTGCGTTGTCGTCTGACGGAGTTCAGAACGGCAGATCTACCCGGGTAAATCTGGGGCTGTGGGCCACGATCGCCAACGTCATCCGGGCGGCCTTCATTACGTTATTTCTTTATTTGATCGTAAATTCGACGAGCTGCAACTGCTCAATGTCGTCGGATAACATAAGACCTAGCTCCGCCCTCGGTAATAAGACAACAGTGACATCAACATAAGTCGTCAATTTCCAGCCAGGGTACTTATCGAGTTAAAAAATAGATATAATAATAATAATAATAATAATTCAGGTGTAGTTTCATCCCATTAATCTTGAACATATATTAAAAAATCTTTCTTGATTTGTCTATTGGATAAATACTAAATACAATTGATGTCTGCTAATTAAATTTTCTAATAAGTCACTACCACCACACTTACGCAAGCTATGTTGTCTTATTTTTTGGTGACTGGTGAGAAATTTTTATGGAGCCGATCCAGTGATCTCCAAAATTAATCTACATAAGCTAAATATTTAATACCAACTAAAAAAATACTAATCTTGAAAATATACCAATAAATCTAAAGCATAATTAATGCGTACGTAGAGACTGACTTGCTGTTATCACTATACCACATCTGTGAGGATGATATTTCCTAATTTCTGGTTGATTGATTGAGCAACTAAATGAATGAATGAGCAACTAAACTAAGACGACTAATCTTAAAAGTAAACGATAGTTTCTTAGTTCGTCCACAGAATAAATCCGATACACAATTATATATAATCAGAGGCTAATTTTTAGAATATTCATCCCTATTAAAATTTGTGCCCCAATCCAATACACAATTTATACATTTTTAGAATATTCATACCTATTAAAATATATGCCCCAAGTACTTGATACTGACAGTTGCTCCAATACGTTTTGGATCAATTATTAACGAGTATAAAATACTACCTCTAATGTTGCCTCATTTCTTTCTGCTTGAGCAACAAAATTAAATCGGGGAGCAAAGAGCAAAAGGATCTTCTACATGCGATATAATCGAAAATGTCATCTCACGAAATAGGAATCATTAATTACACTCCAGAAAAGTAGCATACAAATAATATACTTGGGAATATTTCCCATGTCATGGGAGCCTAAAGAAGCTAAGACTGGAGCAGCTTAGTAACCCCTGTCTTGAACTCGTTGGGGATTGCTATTTCCTCTGGACCGACTTGTATAGTCCCTCTCGTTGCCGTCTTGCCTGCTGCTACCTTGCCCGAAAATCCGGCCACCAAATCGCCCTCGCGATGGCTCTGAGGGGTAACCTCTACCTCTGCCTCTTTCTGAGGTAAAAGAAGGGAAGCGAGTAAAGCTTTTAGTGAACGATTAAGAGAGGATCTCATCTTGTAAAAATTTAATGGAGAAATTGTGAGGGGGAAAAAACAACAACTTACTTCCGCGCAAAACACCGCTATTAGGTCTTCTCCCCTCGGCATGAATCAACCTCCCATTTATCTGTACTGGAGATGCCTGCAAATAAGTCAAACAAGAGTTTTGGAGACGGTCTTCAAATAAAGATGGCTGAAAACTATCTATGCTAAACCTAGCTGAATACACAATAATGAAGATGAAGAAGTTACAGACAAGCAACAAAGTTTCAGGGGGCAGTTTTGATATTAATGAAATTTCAAAGCATTTAGAAAAAATTATTAAACATTGGGAGCATTTTGTAAATTACCGATAAAGGAAAGGAGCGCCCACTGTTCAGTCAATATTTCGATCATCGTTTCTTACAGCAAATTAAATTCAGACTAAAGGAAGATGACGTTCTCACAGTAAAATAAATTCAAACTAGAGGAAGATTACAAACCTTAAGTGCATTTTGTACACCGATGGCATCTTCATATTCAATGAAAGCATAAAAAACATCAGATTCCTGAAATTTTAAGTGTATGTAAAGTAAGTAACCGAAAATATATAAATCAAACAGTACGACAAGCTTCAGTGCAATCTTACCTTGCGGCTTCTGATAGAAACACCTTCTGGTCTTAGTTTACCAAAGTGCTTGAAGGCTTGTTCAAGGTCTGAAATAGAAATGGATGAAGGAAGATTTCCAACATAGACAGATTTTGTATCACCTGAGATGGAAACATATCATCAAAAAAGGTAAAAATAGACACATAGCAGATAGTAAAAAGAAAGGAGTCGATATCAAATAATCACCGCATGGCAGTTGCTAGATCGTTTCATAATGTTGGATGTATTTTGGTTAAAAATCAGAGAACTGAATTTTTTATTTGCAAAGTAAAATATTGAGGGATGCAATTGTCAAAAAGGAAAATACAAAAGAAATGAAAGCAAAACCTTCATCTTCAACTAGTAAAGCCTCCTCAATTGACTCAGAGCCGGGTTTCTCAGGAATAATAGCCGGCTGTGATTGCTGGGGAATTTGATGTGAGGAATGAGCACGCTCTAAACCAACTTGAGAGGCTTTGGCAATAGTCGTTGGATGGTGCATGGGTAAACCAGATTGGCCTTTTGCAAGCTGAAACACAAATAACATCAGCTACCTATGGAATTCCATGCAAAAAAGATACGAGAAGGGAATAATTCAGCATACAATAGAGGCATATGTGTGCTTAGTTGGCTCTCCAACAGGCTCTTCAGGAGCAGCAGGAGGTGACGGCTCTCTTGTGATCTCCAAAGAGACTGGATATGAAGCAGTATCTTGAAGAGGTTCGTCTAATCTTTCATCAGAAACTGAAAGTTGCTGTGGTGCTTCAACAATGTTATAATTCTCCACTGTGTCCTTTTCTTCCACATGAACTGGAGGCGCTAAGTCCTGAGCCTGAGCTTCTCCCGGCATGTAGTCAGGGACTGGTGCTAGAAAGAAATCATTAAATAGACAAGCATAGAAGTAATCTTTGTAACCTAAAAAAGATATCATAACTGACCATTTAACAAAAGTGCTTTCCAGATGAAAAAAAAAAAGATCCAGAAAGTATAGGAGGAGTGGAGGATCACACTCATTGGTTCATTTGTCAATTAAAATTCATTTTAGAATTTTAGTCCTTCCACAACTTTGTGATTCTTAATTTTAGCTTAGAAACATATGAAGAAGGAAAATAATTAATAATAGATCTTTGAGTTTAAAGAGAGTTCTTACACAAACTTGTAGAGGAAAATAACTCCAACAATGTAGCTGTTAAATCTACTAACCACCTATATCAAAATGGTAGATGCATCATCTCAATCTCTCCTACTAGTCATTTACCTTTACTGTGTGTAGGTTATATTACAAGTAGCATATGTAGCTACTCCATTCTATTGTTTCTAACTAGGCTTTCCTAGATCTCCCTCTGCCTATACAAATAGACTGAAGGCATCAAATCAATTACAAACAGAATCTCAGGTCCAATTCTAACAACTTCATGCTTTTTAAGGGATATTTTCCTATTTTAACCTAAATAGGAATTAAGACCTAAGGCATTTGAAATGAAAATGTTATGCCTACATACAGAAAGCTACAAGGGCACTTAAAAACAAAATTATTAATCTTTTCAATGATTCCCCAATATTGTTAATGAACTAAGCTCGTATAGAGAAAAATAAAAATTTTAAGATATCAAATTCGATAAAAAAAAAAGGATCCTGCAATAATTTAATGGCATGCTATTATTAAATCATTTGCTATTATTAAACAAATAAAACTTCAAGTTGTTTACTTTTAATTGTACACCACTTGATACAGTAGCCAACTAATCGAGATTACCAAATTTAGAAAAGAATATCATATATTCAAGAATTCCAACAAAAATAGAAGTGCCATTTCATCTAGTTAAAAAAGATGATCAAGAGAACTAGAAGATGCATGTATGTTGATGACTTGATATCCTAACATAGTTGAAACAGTCTTCTGTATCTCTTAATTCTCACAAAAGATTTATTTCTGTAGGATAAGTCCTACCTAAGATTTTGTGTAAACCCTGGCACCATTAAAATATATTGAAGAACGAATAAAAGATTTGCTAAAGAAAGCATGTACTAACATTTTCAAACATTAAAGAACTTCAAAGTTATGTGCCACTTGCATTGAACAATTTGTGAAAATGTAAGTAGCACTCTCCTCTTAATACTAAAAATAGACATTGAAAAAAAAATTACATAGTCAAATAAACGGTCTTACATTTCACAGAATGTAGTATACTAACAGTTTTCAAAGATTATCTAACCTGAAAAGTATGTACACTAATCAGTTAACACAATCTCAATCATGATAACATTGATGAAATGTGGGCATACCACATTGATGAAATGTGGGCATTGTCAATGTAATCTGTGATTGTTCATATTGTGATAACGATACAGCAAGTAGATTGTTGATATCATAAGGTTTTTCATCAAAGAATGTTTAATATTCTTTTTCCAACAGGCTCCATGAAAGACAAAAACATGCATGCAAAAGAATTTGAGTCCCAAGCAGAGTACAGATTCAATCTTTGCTATAAATAGCATCATTGAAGGAAAAAAAAATATTTCTGCCATTTTCCAAACTGAAATTTACCTGTATCAGCTGCAGGACTTGACACGTTCAAATTAGTCTCAAAGTCACCTAGAGGCATCAGGGCTGCAGGGTGCTGATGAATGTGCTCCTCCTCAAGGAAGTGAAAAATGTCATTGAGAACAAAATATCCTTCCTCTTGTGGAGCAAGAAAAAAAGTTTGAACAAATTTCCTCCTAAAGCTATAGTCTTCCAATTGCACATAACCAGAAACCATCACCAAAACTCCACCATTCCAGGACTCCAAGGAATGGGCTGACTTAATCTCTATCCCCTTAAAGTTCAGGCACATGACAAGACGATGAATTTGCTGAAAAAAGTTAGTACAATGCTCTTAGCAGTGCAATTTCAATACCTTGCTTATTTAACACACTTGATAAGAAAAATAAATGAAGCAACATACATATACTTAAAGCTCAACAAACAGATAAGGAATATTGCCCAGGCAAAGATCATTAATTAAATTTTAAAATCCAAAATCCATGAAAAGCTTGTGATAGTTATCATGGGACAGATAATGTCACTTAAGAGTTAAGAAGGGAAACTACTTTTCAATTTTCATAAAAGAAAGCTAAAACTATCATTACAAGAAGTCAATAGGTTCAAGTATTTAGCACAGGCTACATGAATTTATCCCATCATTGAACTCCATGCATGGCTATTGGCAATACTGTGACATGGTAGTCCAATACAAACAGAAACTCAGTCCATTGCTCAGGTATATAAAAAAGTATTTATTAAACAGGTATAAAAAATTTATTTATTAACTTAATGAAAATAACGATAATACATCAGCAGGTGCCATTTCTCTCAAAAGCATACAAAATAGTGAAAGCGAGAAAAAAAATGATGCGAAATTGTATGCGAGCCACACACACTCACAAAAAATCATTTTGATCTTAAAAGCATCCGGTATGATAGGTTACAAGACCTCGTTATCTTGAACATGCTTCTGTATAAGTGTAAAAGTTGCACAAAATCACAGTTTTTAGTCGTATCAAGATAATACGCTTTGTTTTTAATAGGAAGGTTTTTTTTTTCATTCCAAGGGCACTGAGTCATAACACTAGATTGCCGACTTTGCTTACTCTCGATATCTGTTTGTTCCTTTATAATGGTTCGTTAATATTTCAAGATGTTAGATACGGTATAAAATATAGGGAAGGAATTTCATCAAAAAAAAAAGAGGGGAAAATAACTTAGATTCGCTAACATTACCATCATCCCGTTCGCCGATTCTGTGTCAGTCCCATCAAATCGTACCATGGAGCTCAATTCGGTGTAGAACTGGTGAACTAGTTCCGGCTTTTGTTGAAGTATCGGATAGTAGTTCTTCAAGAAATACGCACCAACCTATATCAATAAAAAACAAGGTAAACAAAAAGGCCGACGGAGAGAGAGAGAGAGAGAGAGAGAGAGCCAAAGTAGGGAAGAGACACTTTGTCGCCCCTTTTATCCCCAAAACGCACTCGATGCCCCCGATTCAATTTACCTGGACCGCATCGACGAGACCCGTGTACACAGAAGCCATCCCTGCGAATGCGAGAAGATCGATCCGCCACTCCTACGCGAAAGAACGAGTCGATCGATCGGAAAACGCACTACCGCTTCAGTAGGACGATTCCGGCGGAAAGAACAGAGAACTGATAGGCGAGGAATCCCGGGAAGAAGACGCTACTGCTTCCGGATTCGATTCCCTTCCTCCTACAATCACTCCGATCCCGCTTCGCGATTCCTTCCTCGTCGATTGTTTTCCGCCTCTCCTCCCTCCTCTCTCTCTCTCTCTCTCTCCGGTTCGCCGCAAGTGGAAAGAGCCAGAGAACGCAACGAGATCTGGAGGCGCAGCGCGAGTTTAAAAAATAAAGGGATTCGCGACACGTCGAGAGAGCCCGTCCCGATAGGTCGACGCTAGCCGTTGGATCTCGGCCCCATGCTCGCCCCAAAAGGGAAACGGCACAAAAAGTGGGATTTCAGTGAATAAAATAATGGAAAATTTTAATGAGTTGCTTAAAATATCGGGAGACTTTACCAAAAGAAGCCCTGCATAATTGCTATATATCACAATGTATCCCTATAGATTTTTACCAAAGAGGGCTCAATTCTATTTTTAATTTTGAATAACTATGGATTTTCCGTGGAATCGATCGTACTCCAAATTTATAGTTTTAGTAGCTAATTCAGACGTAGCAAACACCATAATACCATTAAAACATCCGCAATGCTTTTAACTGCGAATGAATAAATACTTATTTTTCATTTTTTTAATTTGTTGTATTGATGTGTTTTAAACATGTTAATGCTATAGTAAAAAAAAATATATATATCCATGTCGACCTTAATGACCCAGGCATAATGTCATTATGGATGCCCTTATATAGTGGTCATGCATATTCATCGAGATGATGAAACTTGCTCTTATGATGTGTCTAAATAAGAGAATATTCAAAATCCAAACGGATTATTAAATCTCTGGAATTATAATTTATGGCTGGGGTGCAGTGCAATTGATATTCGGGTGATATCATTTCATTATCTTAGAGTATGTCCTCCCACTTATAAAACAGCTACGACATCGATGATATTATACTATTTGGGTTGAATGATATTATTTTTTGCTGCATTGATGTAGGATAAATTATATTGAATTTGCCAAAGTGGAATTATAGACAGAGATTGTATACGAACTGACTAATTCTGAAATGGACCTCATATTTCACCCGTTAAGTAAACTCAGAAAGTGTGATGACTCTACATCATTAGTAGTTCAATCGTCATGGATATACCCTGCATGAGAATCGAACCATGGTTCTTTGGGAATGCACCCTATCTGATGTAGTAGATAACTATCAATTTCATTGATTTATGTACTGATCCTGTCCGAATGAGGGAAGCTGGAAAGCCGGGGAGGGGGTGACTACTGACGGGATGAAAACCTCAATCCTGCAAAACAAAACCAAACAAGGGAAGGAGTCTCTAGTGTTGACCCTCCGACGCTCAAGTTAGAATCAGGAAGAGAGAATGAGTAATCAAGAAATGGATCAATCCTGTCTTTCCTCATACCTGACGCACTCTTTTATACCTTTCTTTATAATCATTCAGCTGCCCTTATTTAAAGATATTAATTACCAGAGGAAGACTTTTTTGTCTTGACTTTCGTGTATTAATGATAGATGGAGTGTTCTTCTTTGTATTGATTTCTTCATATTTAATGATAGATGGAGTGTTCTCCTTTGCTTTCTCGTCCCTTCCTGTGTAATGTCATTCCTTGCACCGGACGGGCAGTCCGAGCGGCTTACTTTCCTGCCGACCAAAACAATTGGCTACGGGCATGATCATTCGTCCGACCATCTCATGATGCCCATTCGTCTGACCAGCGGGGTGATCTACTCGGCCACTCCTTTGCCGACCAGGATAACCAGACAGCCACCTTTGGCTGAGGCTCTTTGCGTAAGCCTTGACATTGACCACCTTGACTTTGACTGATGTGTCCACTGACTCGTGACATGTGGGTTCTCCCTTATCGCCTATCACCAGTCTCTCCCTCAAGTCTAGTCGAAGGAGGCTACAAGTCCAACAGACTGGGCAACTGGTCTCTTTGGCTATTTCTACATCCGGTCGGAGTGCTTGGTCCCTAGTATCGGATCGGCGTAACAACCAACGCCACTCGGTCATTGTTTAACCACGTCAAATAGACGATCGGTCAGTTACTCTATTCTCTATGTAGAGCGGGACAATAAGCGGTAATACTTAAGAATTCTCCAACTGCACTTCTTTGAGTGGGCGTGGTCGTCACCGACGTCATCCATATTTCTTGAAGCTCGTACAAATCCTTAACAATTATGGTCGAGCACGCGGCCATCCCTTTTTATTAAGGTTATTAAATGATGTCCAGTAACCGCATGCCATGTGTCCCTCTTTCTACCGTCGCACGCCTGACAAGACAGGAGGATATCCTCTGCTGATGTGACTAGCGCTTTTATAAATTCCACGGTCAGATCTTCTTCTAGGTTTTCGAAACCTTAAATCGGACAGTTGAGAGCGACCAGCCGTGAGGTTTATAAGTCTCGCGTGTGCCGTCATCGTCTCCACTCTATGCCTTCGTCTTCGAGCTTCGCCGTTGTGGTATTCCGCTTCTTTGTCGGTGGTCTCCCTGTACTCCGGCGGTCCCCCCGGTAAACTTCTTTGATCGATTCTGTGTAATCTTCCTTGTAAGGTTCTTCAATCAATTTGGTTTAGTGTTCGTTTTATCATCCATCTTCGACTTTGTTCTTTCATTCTCTTGATGGCAAGCTCATCTCAACCTCCCGTCGCAGTCCCTGGATTTTGGTACACCTCCATTGGGTTTAGGTTTGATGCAGACAATGAGGAGAGTTTGAGGGTTGCATATGAAATTCCGCCTAACTATCAAATTGGTCTTCCCTCCGCCTTTGATTATCCGAAAGACCCACCACCCTATTTTGTAACGTTTTATAGGGACCAATTTACCGCCGGTCTGCGGTTCCCGATCCA
>JBBMJZ010000027.1:9712736-9745947 GCA_037833815.1 Zingiber zerumbet
TCCATCTTCTTATTTGGATGCAGGCTACGTTCCCACCGACTTTCCAGCTTTTCTCATTCAGACAGGATCATTTTGGCACAGTCTGTGGGAACGTAGCCTGCATCCAAATAAGAAGATGGAAGACGTTGGATGACTCACAATAGTGGCGCTGACGCAAGAGGATCTCAATGCGCTAATACAAGTTCGAGTAACGAAGATATTGGAGCAACAGCAACAGGCGTTGCCCGATAAGCCAACGCATGATCCTGCTGCCTCTGCAGTAGGTCGACAAACTGAAAGAGGAGATCGAGCGGATCAACTTTCCGCTCAGGAGGCAGGGAGGGGATGACTACTGACGGGATGAAAACCTCAATCCTGTAAAATAAAACCAAACAAGGGAAGAGGTCTCTGGCATTGACCCTCCGACACTCAAGTTAAAATCAGGAAGAGAGAATGAGTAATCAATAATTGGATCAATCTTGCCTTTCCTCATACTTGGCGTACCCTTTTATACATTTCTTTGTGATCGTTCATCTGCCTTTATTTAAAGATATTAATTGTCAGAGGAAGACTTCTTTGTCTTGACTTCCGTGTATTAATGATAGATGAAGTGTTCTGTTTTGCTTTCTCGTCCCTTCCGGTGTATGTCATTCCTTGCACCGGACGGGCAGTCCGAGCGGCTTGCTTTCCTGTCGACCGAAACAACTGGCTACGGGTTTGACCGTTCGTCCGACCTGCCCATGATGTCCATTCATCTGACCGGCCGGGTGATCCGCTCGGTCACTCCTTTGCCAACTGGGATAACCAGACAGCCACCTTTGGTCGAGGATCTTTTCATAAGCCTCGGAGTTGACCACCTTGACTTTGACTAACACCGTGTCCACTGACCCGTGACAGGTGGACTCTCCCTTATCACCGCATCATGTACGAATATTGAATAGCTAATGGCTCAACATCATTAGTAGTTCAATCGTCGTGGGTATGTCCTGTAGGATAATTGAACCATGGTTCTTTGGAATTGCACCATATCTGATGTAGTGGATAACTATTAATTTTGTTGATTTGTGTACGAAAACTGAAATCAACTATCGAATCTGTTGATTCACGTATGAATATTGAAAAGTGATCTTCTAACCTGTTGATTCAAAAAAGAATATCAAGAAGTAGGAAAATAACGACTCAGTCTAAAATAACATTATTCAAAACTACCTTCAAAATATGAAACATGACCCTTATATAGATCTCGTATCTTAAGATGTGAAGAAAAAAAAAAATCATCATATATGGACCTCAATTCTTATATTTTATAGAAAGAAAAAAAAATATTACCAACAAGAAAATTTCTAGACAAAAATCTTAATTAACAAAACAGAATGTTATCATAGACAAATCCTAACCCATATGTACCGAAAATACCAAAAGTACCTAAAATGCCATAAAAATTGGCATTATCAAAAATAGTAAAAATATATTCAGAGGCTTAATTGAGCGTCTAAAATGTGAATTTGGGGCTCAAAATTTGGATGTTACAGGTACCCCGTAATAAATATAGATTTTTGAATTTAGCACATGTGATCATCGATAATGCCTGATTTTAAATCCCGAGTCAAAATTTATGACTTTTGGAAAATTGCACTATAAACCCCGTATCATTACCTCTTACCAATACACCATGCTCTAAGGTAATCACGGAGCCAAAATGGCTAATCTACCAGGCTGTGGGACACGATCACTGACATCGATGCCTTCATCTGCATTCCTTTTTTTTCTCACATATTTTCCTTTCTTTGGCTATAAATCTAAGCTACAGCTCGTTCTCAATGTTGTTGGGCCCCTGGACTAAAGCCCGAGTAACCAGAAGTGGCTCTGTCCTTGCCTTGGGGCAATAGATTATGGACTGTAGATCTTACCAGGAATCTTTTTTTTATACAATTATTATCATCGATCAATTAGCCTATATAGTTTATAATTTCTGACTCTCCTCAAGCATCATGACCTGAATGATGTTGAGAACTTGGGACGGTAACAATTAGAATCTTTTGAAGCACCTACGGAGAAAGATCTGAGTTAGGATTAGAGTTTTGGCGTACAGGGCGATGCGAGCCCAATGGAACCTTTTGAAGAGACGTCAACTTTCGTTCGTCTTCAACTTCTTTACTGGTATTAATTTCCACGAATAATAATGTTAAAATAACTGCAGAAATAAATGTGTAGTACCAGTTTATATTACCTAATTAAATATATTTAAAAGCAAAAATACACAATATAATTTGAAGTAGAATTAAAAGTGAAAAATAGTATTTAATGACAAATACTAGCGTTAAGCGGAAAACAACATGTTTCTCCCATCTCAAAACCTGTGTCCGTGGAGACGACGGAGCCGACGCGACCTCCGCGCCGCGTCTCTCGCTGCCCTGCGCGCACTTTACCCGACACGCGCAGCGACCGAGCCAACTCGTCTCGACTCGACTCGACTCGCCCCCGATCCCACGCCCCCCTACCTCCTCCCGTCTCGGTAACCGGCGCCGTCGTCTCCCACAACCCCTCCCCGCCCACGTGGCGCCCGCCAGCGCGCGCCTTTCTCGACACCACCGGCGTCCCCGCAGGCGACGCGGTTGGCGGGCCCCCGCGCTCGCGTGCGGGCTAGCAGACTCAGCCAGCCTCGTGCACTGTTTTCATGCCCACCACCTGCTCGATCATTTGTCTCCCTCCATTTTTAATTAATACCTTCGACTCCCACACTCACCTCCTACTCTCCTACTCCTATATATTCACCATGCAACACTTGACTTTGCTTCTCTTAACCGCCAACTGCAAAGCCATGTCTTCTTCTGTTGCTCTACTATTCTTCACTCTCCTTTCGACTCTTTCTCTTCTTCCTACGTGCCAAGCTCGCTCCCTGACGACACTTCACGCACAGGAGCTAAACAATTGGCACAGGGTTGGTGCACAGTGCATATGATATTAATTCTTCTTTCAATAATCTCTACTTACATATCATGTTTAAATCTTTCAGAATCCGGTGGCCATGGCCAAAGCTGGTCGAACTCAAGTCGAGGTGGCTGATGAAAAGGCTGGCAGTGCTTCAAGGAGTACTGCAAAGGGGAGCCGGTCTAAGGTTCGAGCACTGAAGGAGCAACCGAGGTTCGATTTGGATTACGCGGGACCGAGGACGCACACACCGTCTCATAACTGATTCGGTATCGGTCGATCGATCAATTGATCGATCAATCGATCGATCGCTATGAGTTTTTAAGAAATTTTGTTTTGTTAGATGAACCTTATAAGTTAGGTGCAGGACTGTGTGCATTTTGTTGGTTGCATGCAGTGAATTGATTGACTACTCTCTTCTCCTCATTGTAAAATACAAGATTGCATACTTGAGTAGTGAAATGAGAACCTCTCAAATCTTCTCTGAACATCTCACTTTGAGTGGTTTTTTGGTTGTTAGGAGTTGACTGAAACATCATTCATTCATTTGGGACAACAGTGGCATGTGTTCAAAAGATGTCCCCTCTTGATCCAATAAAACTAGAATTAATAATTTAATGCAGCTCAAAAATATAGTTAATGGAGTAGGGGAAGGGACAAACATCCCATTTCCACGTCCAAAGGCGTTGTCGATGTGGTGTTGGAGATGGTTGAGATTTTTAAGAATAAAAAAACATTTTTTGGCATTTTTAAAAAATATTGAGCGCCATTAAAAACGCTATTTTGATTTTTTTTAACCGATAAAATTAAAATATTTACATAGAACGCAGTTGCAATCCATAATCCCGTCTCGTCACGTGACCGAAGCCATCCTTTTGCTTTTCATTCTGACACAGTTGGAGGCAGCCGAGCCGCATGTCACGTGCTTTTCCCGACTCCCAAACTGATGAAAAATAATACATTAATCTTAATTTTAGAGTAAAATACCTTTAATCGCGTTTTCTATTCGATTGCATTTTACCTCTTACTTTTAAAAATAATAATATTTATGTTCTTAGTTTTTTATTTTTTTTAATAATAACTTAAAATTATATTGAATTAACCATTATATCTTTAATAAAATTTTTATAAAATTCATACATATATTAACATAAAAAAATTAAAAAACAATCACTCTATAAGGAATAATAAGCTAAAAACTTATTCCATCACTCTTACCAAAGTAAAAAAAAAGATAGAATTCTAAATTAATAAACTAAAATTAAATGAAGATGGAATAAAGTTTAACATTAAAAGTTTCCTCCTTATTGTCATATGTGATAGATAATGAATAAAAGATAATTATGCCTTTATTTTTAAAAGCATTTTTCAATAATAACCTTAAGAGAGAAAAATATATTGACTTAATCATTATATAAAAATCCTCACAAAATTCATACATGTACCCATACAAACAACAAAAAAGCTACCGCTCTAAAAGGGATAATTAGCTAAAAAATCTTTACATCAATCTCACAAAATCAAAAAAGACCATGAATTATAAATTAATAAACTAAAATTACTCCAACTTAAGTGTATACTACATTTGATGATAAAAAAAAGATTTTTAATGATTTCATCTTCATTTAATTTTAATTCATCAATTTTTGATTTAATAAGAATGGTAGAATGAGTTTCTAGTTAGTTATTTCTTTCAGATTTACTACTTTATACTAGTGTATGTATAAATTTTTTAAAGATTTTTATAAAAAAAAAAATATAATAGTCAATTTTCCTCTTTTATTATTATTATTATTAAAAAATGATAAAAATAACAATGACATAATTATCCATTAAAGACAACATACTGTTAGATATTTACAAAAACCAAAAAAGAGGCATACCTGACAAAATACTATTAGATATTTACAAAATACTAGTGTTTGGTTAGAAGTTATTCTTGATAATTTGATTATCCATCTAAGATTATCAACGAAAATCCTATTATTTGGTTCAGGTAATTGGTGATCCCTGAGTATGAGTAATGATCCATGCCCGACATATTAACAAAAGAGACATACAATTCAGAATCTAAAAACCTTCAAAAAGTGAGATTTTTTTTTTTTATTTCGGGTTAACGGAATTTTTTAACTAAAGATATCCTTGAAACTTTTTATATCGGAAATTTCATTTAAACTTAAAAAAACCCATTAACTAAAAAATACGTAAGGTAAAAAAAAATACGTAAACTATAAAAAAACCTTAACCATAAAAATAAATAAATAAAAATAAAAAAATATGTAAAGTTCAAAAACCAAAAAAACTTTAAACATAAAACAAACGTAAACTTCAAAAAATAAAATAAAAAAATAAAACAAGAAAAAAATCGTAAACTTTAAAAAAAACCTAAACTTTAATTAAAACCCGTAAAAATGAAGAGAAGAGTAAAGTTAAAATAAATTAAATAATAAAGTAAAAAAATAATATGTACAATTAGTTTTATAACGAAAAATAATACAGTCAAATATTAAATCAGATTATATATTAAAATTTGTAAACAAATAAATTTTTATTACATTATTTAAATTATATTATATATTAAAATTTTTAAATAAATAAATTTTAATTACATTATTTAGATTGAAATAAATAACATTAGATTATATTTTATTTTTTATAATTTTATTATATAATTATTTGATAATCATATAAGTAAGATTATATCTGATAACTATAACTAAATGTATCTTAAGATTGAATACCACCGAAATTTTCAACCATCGAATAATCAAATAAATCCTAAAGTAATTCCGTGGTTAACATTCCAACGTTGCCTTTCCACACAAGGAAATTAGTCTGAACTGTAATTAAAAATTGATAGTAGATATTTAATTAATTGTGAAAAACACTTACTATTGCTCAACAATATTATTGGAGAAAAAAAAATTAAAATCGTCACCTATTTATCCTAATAAAATGATATTTTGCATGCGAAAGTCATATATCCACAAGATAATTTAGACCTATTAAAATAATATCACTCATATAGATACCAATCATATTAATTCGCAGGGATATCTTAATCTGATTATTAAAATAAAAAATAATATTACTTATTTCAAAAGGTCCAGCATTATTGATACCATCGCTGAAGCAATACTTATTAAATGATATTTATCTCAAAGAGTCTATTTATAAGATATAAATAGGTAAATTATCTTAATATGAAACAAAAGATGGTATCACTTATCCTAAATAACTCAATATCATCTACCCAAGATAAAATATAGACAGATAAATCATAAAGGATATTTTATCCTAATACAGCGGCTAGAGTTCACACACTACATTTTGTATCTTAATATTTATTGTAGTAAAAAATGATTACGCTCAGCTCTAAGATTACATGAAGGTACATTAAATGATTAGAGGACAGGAAAAGTTTTTTTTTCCCCCAAAGGCATGCGCGTATAAAAATTAACCTTCGTTGTCACCCTCTAGTCAACTAAGCACCTCATAAGATACATCTTAATATTTATTATAACAAAAGATGATTACACTCACCCAGACGTATACCAAATTAACTAAGAGGGAAAGAAATTTTTTTTTCTATGTGGTAAAAGACGATTCGCTCCACCCCCAGCGCCCCCGCCAATCCGTCCCTAGGCCAACATGGAGGAGGTAAATCACGAGTGACTACTAGTCATTAGTGCAAATGGCCAAGACATGAGGGAGGTTATGCTCGGTCACGCCGAGTTTCGACCCCAAGACCTTATATTACAATACCCCATATTTTAATCATCGCACCGTCTCAAAGGAATATGCTAGACACAACACATGACGATTCGTGCTAGGCCTGATCACACACCATCTAAATGGGTACAAATTCTAACGTTACGAGGTCCGATGGTACACCATCTAAATGGGTCGATTGAGCCCAAATTGAGCTTGATTTGTTTAACTCTTTTTACCAAATCTATGAATGTGCTTAAAAAAATTATAAATAATTTAGTAAAAAAAGTCAAAATAACACCTTTAGTTTCAGAATCATCCAGATGACACCTCACTTACATTTTAGTTTTTTTTATATCATAAAGGCATTTCACCCATGTATAATAATTACCTAATTAATCTCTAATAAAATATAATTTTGAGTTACGACTTGCTACAACATTAAAAAAAATATAAGATTAAAATAATTCAAAGCTTTTGAAAAAAATTTTAAATAATATTTTTTAAATCTAAAATTAGACTGAGTTTCATCTCATAATTAGTTATAGATTTTCAAACATGCTTTAATTTAATAAATTATTTTAGTTTAATCGATAATTTCTTAAAATTTAATATTTAAATTATAATAGTTATGAAATTATAATTAGAATTTTAGATAAAATAAATATCATTTAATTTATTGAGAGGTGAGGGCACTGTAAATTTTTCGAAGAGAATGTGTGTCAAAAGTGTGTACATGTCAGAAGCGATTAAGTAAAAACCGATAAAATTACGAGAGGGACGACTGTTTTTTAGAAGGAAAAAAAAAATGCTAACATTATATTTTTGTTAACTTGGGGCGTAATTCTAATTTTTGCCCTTTAATTTTTATTTTTAAAAATTAAAATTGTGTGCACTTCGTAGGTATCGACAAAATCCTCGAAACATGGAAAAGTTAACTAAACCCTTTTATTTGTCTGCTGTTGCTGTGGGAATTCCAAAGCATTGGAGATGCTGCCACTGTTCAGTCCTTGGGCTTAACATCACCCACTCTCTTTTGTCTCTACAAATGCCAACAAAATCATTTTTATATTTTCCGTCAAAATCTTCTCATAGATTTCCAAATCCTAGTAATAAATTTTAATGTAAATTGCAGGCCAATTTATACAAATATGACTTTGATTTACTTTTCTTTTATTTTTATTGTCTTTCTTTTTCAAAGTTGTTATCGAATTTGATAAGAATATATTAAACTTTACAAAGAGAATCGCAAAAAGGAGTAAATTTTATGTTTTTTTTTGTTTCATTTTCACTTGTTCATTTCAAATGAAAGTTAGGATGGAATTTCTTAATAATAGAACAGTTCTGTTCTTAAAAGGAGCGATTTTTTACATGAAGCAAAAGAACTCTGTTTTGAGTTCCAACAAAGCAGAAAATTTACAGGAAGAAGGAAGAAGACGACTACCTCGATCAGGAACAGGGAAGGAGAGATCGAATTCTAACCCATTTTAGTAACAAAAAACCTTCCTTTTGTTGTGGATTCAGTTCCAGACGCCCCAAACTCTTTCACCGATGAAGGTCATAAATCTCCTCACAGAGCTCTTGTCGATCGCATTAATGGCAGAGTTGTCGCCATCACTCGTTCCGTCCTCCACCTTCTCCTCTGCCGCCGCTACCGGCGGCGCCTCCTCATCCGCTCCGTCTACGCTGCTCGTAGTATCGTCGTATTCACGGCCGTCGTCATCGGACGATGGAAAAAGCCGAGGCCGAGCTACTTTGCCTTCCTCCGGCGCCGCCGCGGCCTTAAAGGCAGAACCTTTTCTTCCACCGCGACCGCTCCGCCGGCGGCGGCCGCCGCGCTCCCGCTCCTTGGAAGTCAGTCCTTCCTCCACCGCTTCGATGATGCGGTGGATGACCTGGCGGTTGGGCGATGCGTCCCACCGCGCCCAGAAGCTCGTGTAACACCCGAAGCACCCGCAGCCCAGCTCCGGAAGGTGCGCCGGCCGCTGCGGCGACCACTCCCTCCGCCTCTCCCCTCCGCCTCCTCCGCCGCCGCCGTTGCTGGAGAGCAAGTAGGCCAGTACCTCCTGCTCCTCGGGCGCCAGGACCGACGCCAGCGCCATCACCGCCGCGGGGAGCGCAGCCAGATGGTTGGGCAACGGGGCCGGGTGGACCCGCCGTGCCTGGCCCTTGGCGAGCTTCTTCATCGTCAAGATGGGATTTTGAAGGAACAGGAACGCTAAAAATGGCAACTTTGGGCCAAAGGTCGGCGACGAAGAAGGAGTAGAAGGAGAAGGATCAGTAGTTGGGAACAGCGACTGTTAACTCTTCGTGTTGCTCTTGCAGAGGAGACGCCATTAATGAAAGGGAGCAAGAGCTTCCTTCCCATTGGATAAATAAATAATTGGACAGAACAATAAAATCATTTCTTTTCTTTCTTTTTTTTTTTTCAAAAACTTAAGATAAACTGTGACATAGGAAGATGAACTCTGACGGACTGATTACCAAGTCGACTATGGAGACTACTGAATGAGTCTAATTTCTGAAAGTTTACTTGGTCAAGAAATAATTTTTTTGGGGGGAGAATTTTGGCTATTGTTTTGACCATTGCATGATTTAATGCCCCCAAATTTGGGGGTGAAAGTTTGTGAGATTCTTGACTTGGCCTTTGATGTAAACTTGATGAAAAATAAAAGGGTTGACATTGTCTGTTGACCATCTCTTTCACCCTTGATTTCTACTGCCAAGATCTTCTTGCTAGTCAAGGGTGTGTTATCTTCCGAGTCGAATCTAATCCAGTCGACCGACTTTTGGTTGAATTTGGATCTACCCACAATAATTGGCCCTACAAGACTGAATTCATACAACAATAAAAGAGATATGTTCCAAAAGTTGAGATCCATTACAAGTTTAACAGTGTAAATTCTAGCATCTTTACATGTGACTCCATTGATTTTTCTTACAGCAGCACAGCTATCACAGTTCATCTTATGTATCTGCAAGCTTCCCTAGTTCTCAAGGCAGTCATAAGCAAAAAAAGGTGACTGAGACGGCGATGATCTGAAATCTCATTTCTGTACCATATTAAGAGACGATGGAGATTAACACTAATCTGATTGAGGTGCAGCAGTGTGTGATGGAGAAGTCTCTGTTGAGGAGCCATCTTCGATTTCAGTAATGCTCACAGATTTCTTGAACTCATTTGGTGATTTTGGGACCCCATGGCATAAATCATCGGTCGCCATCCACGTAAATTTGGTCCTCCTGTGGTAGGCAGAGATCGATGCTGGTTCTTGAAGAGGTAGCGCGGCCATGAAAGGATGATCGAATTTACACGCTTCACCGTACTTGCAGATTCCGTATGTGGAATAGGATGTGCACGCAGGAGCACCCTTTGCAATCGAGTCAGAAGGATTTGTGTTGGAAGTTTAGAACAAGGACCACAATCAGATAGAAGAAAAAAGAAACACTATCTCTTTGAACTAAGATGAAGTGAAGAAATTTACCGGTCTAGGGGAAAGCCCAAAGGGTCCCATGAAGCATGGAGATACTTGATTCATCTCCTTAGGGTGATGATATTTGCATGAACTACCAAATTTGCAGCTCCCTGTTTTCATATAAAATTGGCATTTTGGTTGATCATGCCTCTCGGGGAAATCCACCGACACACTTGGACCTGGCTGTACATGTTCGGTACGTGGTTAGGACTAATAATAATGTTGTTTGAGAGAATACTTAGGTTGGCATTCGAATAGAGAGCATTCGAATTTTAAGCCTATCTTAGACAAGAGCTAGTCATAATTCTCCATTATAGACACAACTTAAATGCCAAAAATATGTATTCTTCAGCAAAAAAAAAATATGGCGAGACACATGTAACTCATTAACTGTAATAATCTATATCCTGTAGTCAAAAGCTTATAATACTATCATGATAGCAAATTTAATTAATAAATTAAAAAATAACACACAAGAAGATGAGCTAGAACTAAAAAACATACTGCATATTCCGATTGTTAATATGACAAACACATTTCACTAAGAAACAAATGTGCAATTATGTTAAATCTTGTAATTCCTGTAACATATAATCAAACATATCTATCTATTAAACAATAAGCATAATGCATAGATACTCTAGTGGATTTGAGTGGCTCACCAAATATTTGCTCCAACCCTGTGGCATCGGCATGGTCAATTGTGTTGGTGGAAGAATAAGAGGCATGTAATATTGAAGACCATCCAGTCCGGGACTCAACATGAAAGGGGGCCTAGAAAAACACAATGGTAGTCCAACTGAATATGGCACTGGGGTAGGTGCAGAAAATCCAGAATAAACTGTGGTATTGTCAGGCTGTGGATGATTGAATTTGCAGGTAACTCCAAATTTGCAAGATCTTGTTCGCATGTAGTAGGGACAAGATTTTTCATCCTGTGGACACAGAGCAAAATTATACTCACAGAAAGTCCATCAACTAAATGTTTGAAGCTTAAGAAAATGGAAATGTTAAACACCATCCTCATCGGTAGACCCAAAATATTGAACTGAAGTAGTTGGCCATCATGCTTATCTCGTGGATGATGATACTTGCAGTTTTTTCCAAACTTGCAAGTTCCTGTTTTGAGAAAGAACTGCAGACCAATTGAAACAAAGAAAATGTAAGTAGAATCCCACAATCATCCTATGGTATGATATTTAATGCATTCATTTAGGAAAAAAGCTTCTAATTAAGATAAGCTACAATAATTTTCAGAAGGAAATATAGGCCCTTTCAAGTAGAGTTTTTTTTCTTCTTAATTCAAGAATTGAAAGTATAACCTCAGAAACAGATCTTCTCTTACTGTGAGGATTGGGGAACTGGGTAAAATAGGTTGGAGTTTTGGGCAGTATATAACCACTTGTAGTCTATACAAGTAGAGTGCTTTGTGAAGCACAAGGTCAGTTTCGTCACAACAGTATGTCAATTGAAGGATAATCTAGATCATATTCATTTGGATGTTTGTGGATCATCTATGTTTTCCTAAAAATTTGATGCTAAGTCAATTGGTTACGCTCTTATTGTTGCATAGGAACAAGATATATTGCCCGTTGTAGTTATGGTTTGCTCATACTGTCTCACCGGTTGGTGTAGCCCAATGGTTTGTATTTAAGGAACAAGAGATGCAGTTATTTGAGAAGATTTACACCCGAAATTTTGTAGACTTTCCAAAAGGTGAAAAATATGTTCATATAGGCAAGTCTTTGTGAAGACCAGACACTAAGAGCATATAAGGAACAAACAAAATGTTTGCTATAAATGGGTGCCTAGGAAGCAGATAAGTACACCCGATTGTGATAAGGTAGAATAAGGTTGGTCACCAAGGAATATAAACAACGCTCAAGGATTGCCTTCAGTAGTTATTTATCACTTGGTGTGCAACATACATCCATTTTGGTTACTCTTTTATATTAGTGATCTTTGTTTTTCTCCTCACTTCTGATTTTAACATCTTGGGATTTTCAAATAAATCCTTGTCCATTGTCCTTGGAGTATTTTTGTGCTTGTTGTCTGTTGCTTCATTGTTCTGTAGTAGGTTAGATTGAAACATCAAAAATGACTTAGATCACCTGACAATGAAGCAACAGACAACAAGCACTGACTTAGATCACCTGACAAGCTAGCATTGAAGAAATTTTGATGTAATTTGCCCCATAATTAGTGCTCCTAATCCAGTTAATTGAAATAAAAACATAATGGTTAAATTGAATGAAAGTGCACATGAGGGCCTAATTCAATTTCTGAACAGAGGTGTATAATGAGTCAGAAAATGATAGTGATTGGGCACCCTTGCATTTTTTGTAGAACTCATAGGAGAAACCATCAGGGGTAAGGAAGCAATTTGCCATGAGGATGCTGAAGGCAAAGTTGATCTCGTTTGCAATGGAGTGCTAAGGGGGTGGCACAATAGCCAGGTAAATGAGATCTCAGTTGAAGCCTAGATTTGGGCCGTTAGACATATCCATGATGGAGAAAACAGAAAAATGGCCGTGGTTCTCTAATATAATGTACCTGGCAATCAGGTTGACCATCTCTTTGTGGAAGTTCATCTTTGTGATGAGTTCCCTGCAAGAAACAATTACTTCTGGTTTTAACAGCATGATCCATATTAAATTCTTCCATGGATGAGTTCTAACTTAAAAAACATGGTTGGTTTCCACTAGCAACTTAAGTAACATGAATCACATCACCTCTATTAGTGGAACTTCCTGTATGGTTACAGGAGGATGATTATACTTGCACTTATTCCCATAATTGCATAATCCAGTCCTCGTGTAGAAGCTGCAATCTGGCTCTCCAGGGCGCTCAGGGTACAAATTCATCCTACCTTTGGCATCTTCTTGGCTATCCTTCTCATTCCCAGTCTTTAAATGCCTCGAAGGCTCTGCCATCACTAACCACAGATCATTTGCCATGTTCCATTCTACGAAAGGGAAAACTTTTCCAGTTCTTACAAAACAATCAAACCATAAACAGGTAAAACACCTTGAAGGTTATCCGGTGAGGCGTCACAAGAAAAATCGGAGACAGCATTGTGCTTGGAGTAGGGCATCGGAGCTTCCTCCTACCCTATCACAGAATCAACCAACCAAACCCTTCAAAAACAGGGGAAAACTGCAAATTTTACGACTTGGAATCCGAGCTCGATCGAGCTGCCTCCGCCACTCAAAAGAATGAACAGTGCCGCCCCAAAAGCGCAGAATCTTGAGCAAAAAAAGAAGGCGACAGCAGTAGCTTTCGCCAAGGATTTAAATCTCCAATGGATTGATCGAATCGAATAGCAGATTTCCACTCCCTCAATCTTTATCTCTCCGATTCTTTCGCTTTTCCATTAATTGCTCCCATTAGTCGCAGTTAATTGCGTGCTTAGTCATACTTGTCTCCTGATTTACGTGCCTTAATGACGCGACTAACTTTCAGTGAGAACCCTCCCAAGTTTAGTTTGCACTTTAGTCCCTACTAAAGTACTAATTTAAATTTGATGAAGCATCATGCAACAGGAAAACAAAAAAAAACCCAAAACTATATTAAAAATTACTAAATTAGGTAACACCAAATCTGATATGACCCATCTAATTTTTAAAAATTTTTATCAGCCACAAAGATAAATCGAAAAACTGAGATTGTTGGTCAAGTTTAGAGCAAGTTGTTTTGCTGATCGTCATATCATCGATTCCAGATGAAGATTGCTACATCTGTTCTCCTAAATTAACCACTGAAAGTTCTATAACTTCAGTTTGAGATATCTAGAGCAATAAAATGACAGAATCCATGCTCTGTCGTCCAATTGATGAATTAACAGAAGTTTTTGGAGCATCTGGTGAAACTCAGAATAAACACAAGTACAATTACAATTAGAGAAGCATCTCCAATTTATCATTAACTTTGTTATTTCTTTGATTTACTATAAGTTTTAATAAACTCCAAGAACAGAAATGTACTAAACAATATGTTTTGAAGGAACTGAATATTGATAATGAAAAGAGGGGGAAAAAATTTTTAAAAAATTAAAATGGTGTGTTCTCTGCCATTCTGGTGTCCTGCTCCAATGCCCTGTACGAGAATCCAAATTCCTCGCCGGATCGCCTTCTGAGCGGGCTTGCTCTCTGCACCAGCTGAACTAGTTGTTGGACGACTTCTGACATCGGCGGTCGGAACTCTGGCTCCGTCTGTCAGCAGGAAAACGATAAGAATTTTCATGTTTGATGAAAGACTAGAAAAATAACATGCTATTGAATTGGTTTGAAGTACCTGAACACATAGCGAAATTATGTCAGCAAAACGCGAAAGAGATTTGGCAGGATATATTCCATTCAATGCTGGATCAACCATCCTAGATAACGCGTCGATGTCGTGGAGTTGAGGAATAGCCCACCTGACAAGGGATTGTTCCGATCGCACTCTAGAACTGAAATATACAAAGCATATAGAAATCAGCTGTTGGAATCTGGAAACATTTAGTCAAGTAAACAGTTGATGAAAGCAGACCTATCAAGTGGTTTCCGACCAGTGAGTAGCTCCAACATCACTACTCCAAAGCTATACACGTCGCTCTTCACAGTATACATTCCGGTCATTGCAAATTCTGGGGCACTATAACCGAATGAGCCAACTACCTCAGTCGAAGCCTGTTGAGTCAATGATTTATGAAGTCTGATTACAAAGGCTAGCATTGTCAATTACTGTTTTACTTGCCTGTCTCTCAGTTTTTCGTGTTAAGGCAGCTAGTCCACAGTCCGATAAGAAAGGATTAAACTCTTCATCGAGTAAGACGTTCGCAGACTTGAGATTTCTGTGTGCTACAGAGGGCAAACATACTTCATGCAGGTATCTGAGTACAAAGAAAGGTGAGTCCAATTCACTGAAGGCGATACATGTTCAAAAAGTACTAGCCAAACAGTCTCAAACAGTACTTACTCCAGTGCCCTAGCAGTGCCGAGAGATACCTTCATACGCGCATTCCAAGATAGCTTCCTGCTACAATCATCAACAAAGTGCACCACATCATGCAGAGTTCCGTTTCCAATATATTCATAAACCAAAAGCCTTTGCCCATATTCTGCACAATATCCTGAAAATGCAACGATGTTTGGATGCCTTAATCTCGATATATTTGAAACAGCCTCGAAAAAGTTATCCTCCTCTTGTATGGATAATGCTGCACTGTCGATCTTTTTAACTGCCAAAACCTGGGAGAGGCAAGGAATTGATTGGTATGTCGCGCTAAAATTAGCAGAACAACTAAAGTGTAATCAGTGAAGCTTCGCCAAAATGGAAATGTGATCATTACACTAACCTAATTTAACAAGAATACTATTAATTTAACAAGGTCAAGAAAAAGAGGAAATAGGAATCAATATAGCAACATAGGTTCCCAAATAATGTACACGTAACAAAATTGGCTTTTACGAAGAGTAGAAATGAAAAATGTAAGCTGACAGTCTTCAAGGATTTGAGATATAACAGAAGACTCAACACAAGTAAACGAAATGAGTTATTTTATTTTCCAGTCAAGCTATATATCAGGGTGCAGATTGATATATCTTATGTTTTTGTCAGTTAGATAACAATAATTGAGCTCCTAATCTTCTCTGTTATGCACATTTTGGTTTCTAAAATGAATGAAAACTTTTTCATTACATGGTGTAGTTCACCAAAGATCACCTTTCCATTAGGGAATTCTGCTCTATATACCCGACCGAGGGAACCTTCACCCACAAGACAATCCTGGTTGAAGCTGTTCGTTGCAACCTGAAGTGAAGCAACAGAATATGATGTTGCAGCTGTAGACACTTTTGTTCGGTTTGCAGTTCCACTCTTCTCATCCAACTTGTGAATTATGATTTTATCAGGAAAATTCAGACTTGCTGTGGAAGGACTTTTCAGCATCTGCTCTTGCATCTCTTTCTCAGTGACTTGTTAAGTCATGCACAAGAGGGAAATTGATTCACTTGTATGTTAATAAAGACTAGAAAATATATGAGACTGTATCAAAAAAATATATATAAGCAATCAAATAATCCCAGGAAAAAAGATTTGTCTACTTACCTTAATGAATCAACACAAGTATACACTTATCTAATGTTAAAAATTATACATCTCCCAATACATAATGCTCAAAATTAAGCAGATCATTTTTCATGAAATTTATAGAAATTTGGGTAAACAATTTTATAAATGATAAATAATTTGAAACTAATTACATAGCTTTGAGTTGTTTATAAACACGGTAGCAAAAGGTGGAATATGTCACCCCAGCGGCACCACACGGTTGGCCCCATGACCATCTGTGAGGAGGAAAATTAGAAAGTTGTAGTTGGCCAGTGCGGAAAGGGCTTTTTTGAGTTGTTTATAAACATGTTAACATTGATAGTGCAAATGTGAATCTTTTCAAGTCAATTTAAGAAATTAATGCAAGGTTATCTAGCATGAGAGGAATGATAAATAATTTGAAATTAATTACATCACAAAGTTGATTAAAGGTAAGCCAACAAATAAATACTAACACTCCATGACTATAAAGTTAATTTTTGTGTTGTAAATCCAATTCTACTAAAGGTATTTAAGTAGAACTATTATTAAATTGCATGAAATGTATTCCTAATAGTAAGATAAGAAGAAAAGTAATATTAATATGGATGAAGATAAAATTCGTAGAAGTAGCAATTACAGATATTTTGGATCTATTAGTCAGCAAGCAAATGATATTGATGAATATATTATTTACAGGATAAGAGAGTGTGGTTGAATGGAGAGGAGATTTTGAAGGCTTTTGTGGTTCTTGTGTTTCCTCCAAGTTAAAAGGAAAACTTCATAAAATTATAATACAATCATCATAGTATATGAATCTGATAGTTTGATAGTCAGGGAACAATTTCATAACTAATGCTGGTATATATAAGTAAAATCAGATTTTCGATGTAATTGTCGTTACATATTAGGAATGAAATATCCACAGAAACTATCTCCTTATATAGGATATTCATGTGTCCCGAAGTCAGAGAAGAAAAATTTAGGACGTGAAATAAAAGGAAAGAAACCAAAAATTATGAACTGATGGGGTACCTTTGTTTGTACCAACATCTGCTAACCTTCCAGAATCACTCCCACTAATAATACCATCATGTTTACTCTTCCGAATGTTGAAAAGGTACAATGTTCCAGCTAATAGTATGCATAACACACCAACTGTTGAACTTATAGCAATCCCTATCACTTGACCTGTACTCAAGCTCTGTTTGTTGCTCACATGACCTGGAGAGTTTGATGATGGCATATATCTAGGTTCTTGAGTGTCATCACAAACCCGGTGTGGTCTTCTTGGAGGAGGTGGCATGTATGGTGGTGGGGGAGGAGCCGGGTTATTGGAGAAGGAATTTCCTCCAGTCCTATGTATGAAAATCACAGTAATAAGACTGGAAAAGCAGACAAAAACACTTGTACATGCAAAAAGACTTTTATAACTCACTCAAGGTTTGGAATTGAATTGAAACCCCGTGGTATCCAACCATTAAATTGGTTGTTCGCAATATTACTGAAAAAAATAAACAACGTTAGATTTTGGTTGAAGAGAGTGGGATGGTACCACCTTGCTCAAGGTAACTTACAGAGTAGTTAGGTCTAGATTTGCAAGAATATTAACTGATCCTGTCAATCGATTATTTTGTAAATAACTGCAGAAGCAACGACGACATAAAGCTTAGGAATCTTATGTCATGAATGTGGCTGGCATAAGAACACAAATAGGACAATCTCTTTTTTGGCGTACTTACAGACAGGAAAGATTGGACATGAAACCAAATGAGTTAGGTAGATCTCCGGAGAAGTTGTTGAAAGACAAATCCCTGAGATGAATCATATACAAGCTTAAGATGAATGTGTACAATGTCCAAATATATTGACAGAAGAATTTATTATTACAAGCAATTGAGGATGACAATTCAACATCGACAACAACATCCAAGACAATTGCCATTGAAAATTGCAATTCATCCTATTAAGCTTAAACAAAATATACCTTACTACTTAAGCAACATGCCTGAAGAATCGGTGTAATTTTAAACAAGGCATAATATATTCCATATTATAAGCATTCGACCATCATAAATTGCTTCTATGAACTTAAATGGTAAGGTAGAAATTCTAATTACAGCGTAAGAAGGTACTGGAACAAAAAGAACATCATTGACAAGTATCTTACAACACAGAGAGGTTCTGAAGATCTCTGAATAGATCACCAATCTCCGATAGAACATTGTGGCTGAGATTGCTTCATTGATACAATATGAATACTGTTCAGGATAAAATTATCTACACCGTCAAGAAGCACAAGGAACCCCAACAAACAACTTACAGGTAGTTGAGAGAGATCATGCTAGAGATAGAATATGGAAGATTCCCATGAAAATCATTGCCAGCAAGATTCCTGCATCAACCAACAAAGCAAATGATACAAATTAGTCAGCCATGACAATGACTTTAAAAAAGGAAAATTGAACCTCCAATGTGTAAAATCATTACAGATAAGTTAAGTTGGGTGGTAGTTGATATGGAATGGTTTTTTGTATGTTGTTGTCACTCAAGTCTCTGCAAATAAGGTAAAATGGAAGAGCCTGATGAATCGTTCTATAGAAATAATCCACATTTATGGAACAAAAGATGAGATTTCAAAAGCTATAGGATTGCTCACAGTGTTTTCAAAGACAAGAGATCTGAAAGGAGGTAGCCCAGGGAACCGTTAAGCCCTAATCCTGATAACTTTCTGTTGCAGCAAGAGAGACAGCATAATTACGAAGCAAGAAGAACAACATAGATGGAGATTCACAGAAATGAGACATGGAAAGCCTACATGGCAGTAACAGCTGAACCGGAGCAAGAAACCCCCTTCCACGAGCCGCCGCAAGGGTCGCCGCCGCTCTCAGTCCACCCGGAGAGCCTCCGAGGGCTATTCAAAGAAGTATACAACACACCAAGAGCTTGAACTGCAAATTAAACTCTTTGAATCAAATGCAACAAAAGAAAACCCCTTCCCATTCCCCACAGAGAAGTCCTCTAAAACCCTACATTGCGAATCAATTTCCTTCACGACGTACCGTCAGACGAATCGGTGGCGGATTCCACCGCCGCCGCGAAGAGGAGCAGAAAAGGAACAAGAGCCGCCGGGAGACGATCGCCTCTTGCCATCTCCTCCTCCGAGCTCCACCTCTTCGTCGAAAGCCGAGGGGACTAATATACTTGCATCCGACACAGCAGCAGTGCCGGCGACGTGTCTCTCTGCTGGTAAAAATTGGATTTTGCTTTAGGGAAGGGTTCAACGACGAAGAAGATGGCTTGGAATGGACAAAAGTAGAGAAAAGAAGATAGCTACTGTACTGCTCCCTCTTCTACTAAACCACCACTGCCATTATCAGCAAGATTGGACCTTGTTGCATCTTATGGATCTCTTCTCAAAAGCCAACTCCCATTGAATGCCAGGAACAAGAATAGAAACAGAGAGAGAGAGAGAGAGGATGAGACGACAGAGATTAAATTGGTGAATGAATGCGATTTGGCTGTAGCAATTTAAAAATTGGAACTTTGAGTTAAACTTCTTCTCTTCTTGTTACAGAGTGGAAAAGGCAGGTCAAAACGTGATGGCAACGGGCTCAAAATAAATGAGGGAGAAGGTAAGTGATGATGGTGCTCACGTCCAATCAATGCCTTCCAAATCTGACCTAGTTGACCAGGTCACAGTTTCGGCCCATAATTTTATCCGATTAAACCGGTCTGATCGATTCAGTGGCTAAGTGATTTATAAAAAGAAAACATGTAGTTGTTTAAAGTGACTAGAAAATTCTTTAGATGGTTTACTAGATGAGTCAATTTATAATTATAAAATATAAAATCTTAAATGAACGCAATTATTTAAAAATTATAAATACAACAATTATTGATTGCTAAATTTATGAATTTTATGCAAATATTATTTAATATTTTGAAATTATATTTATAGATTTTAAAATGACATATGGGATACAGAAAAAGGGAAAATTTACACGCAGCCCTCATTGGTAAATAAAATTTTACATACAGTTTTCATTAAAAAAAATCTTTGTTTCCACTCTCAAGTCAAACATATTTATCTAATTGTCCATGATATTTTAAGTATAAAATGTCTAAAAATGAGTATAGTTCCTCTTAAATTCGGTACATTAAACTATAATCTAGTATATTTTCTATCAAATTAAGCACAATACTATTCCCACCTCAATTGGATGAAAAATATACTATATTTTTTTTTAAATAGTATTCAATTTGATGAAAAATATACTAGATTTTCTTTAAATGATATTGAATTTATGAGGAATTATATTAAACAGGAAAAAAGTCATGTCACTCATTTTTAAACCATTTGTACCTAAAAAATATGAGGGACAATTTTAATAGAAAATATACTCAATTCTAGTATAAAGTGCTGACTTTAAGAGGAATTATACTCATTTTAGTATATTTTCTATCAAATTGAACACGATTCTTTTTCCACCTCGATTGGATGAAAAATATACTAGATTTTTCTTTAAATGGTACTCAATTTGATAGAAAATATACGAGATTTTTTTGTAAAAAATGGTGCTGAATTTAGGAAGAATTATATTAATCGTGCTCAATTTTATAGAAAATATACTTAATTATAGTGTAAAGCGCTAATTTTAAAAGGAATTATACTCATTTTTTGGACCTTTTCTACCTAAAAATCTGAGGGGTAATTAGGAAACAATATTTGCATAGAGAAGTTAAAATAAATAAAACTTTACATACAGAGAGTTGAAACAAAGTCTTTTATGATTAAAGACTGTATGCAAAATTAAAGTTATGATTGAAGATTTTTCTCTACTTTACAGATAAAAAACCTAATAAAAACTAACATAAAGAGAACATATTTTGTTGGCGTTTAAATATTTAGATACTTAAAAGAAAAAACACATTTTTAAACATTAAAAAAGGTTTTCTTAAATTAATATTCTTTAAAAATAAATTGAAAGTAGGGTAAGTATTTCAAACCCCCACCTAATTAAAGACCTAATATTCCTAGACTTTTAAATTTTAAAGGACATATTAATTATAAGTCAAACAATGGAAATTTAGTCCAATAATAATTGAAGGGTAATAATAATAATAATAATAATAATAATAATAATAATACGTCGGTTGAATTATATCATGTGTCCACAAAAACCCCTGAATTATTGATAACTCTTATGTTATTTATGCACTTCTTTGGAAAGGATCGGATTCCAGAGTTAAAAAGACTTTAAACTTTTTTATCTTTTGCCATTTTGGTATCACCACAAGAATCCCCACATTGAATTAAATATTCAGACAAAAGTAGTAATAAAGCTAAGATTCTTTTTAATATAATTATTATTATTATAAAAAAGAAAAAGAAAGAAAATGCTTTGTGCATTATTGCTATGTGTGTTCCACATGTTGTGAATGAGATGTAAATTAAAAATAATAATAATAATTGCGGTGTGAGTAGTTGTTATTGTTGTCATCTTATGCTTTTATTCATATTCTATTCTTCTTTCCCTTCTCCTTTACAGCTTTTGGGCCACCATTTCACGAGGAAGACAAGGAAAATGGCTTCTTGTTCATGGTTTCAATTAATCATATAATAAAATGAAGTAGTATTTACAAATGGAACAAGAATCAATGTGGTGGAGTCCTATCCAAACTATGGGAATCGGGTATAGAAAGTATCAAATTATCAAGTCAAATATCGAATCGATAGGGTGATACCGCTATGATATAGCCTAGATGACTTCAAGACTAAGGCACAAAAATCATAGGGGACCTAACGTTACAAGTAATTTCAAACTTAATTCTAGATATATCAGTTCAGTCTCATATAAAATTTTCACATGCCATTAGGATAAATTGATCCTAACAAACGACCTAATGTTACTAAGTAATTTCAAACATTTTAGGTACAATGTATCTTAGATAAGATTTAACCCTCGTTACCTAGAGAGTTTGTCCCATCGCACTAAAATCCTAGGGGACCTCAACACCTTCACTTCAACATCAATGTAATCTCAAGTCTCAACCTATTTCACCGTGTGTACGAAGTTGTGTTGAATAATAGAACACTTTAATCATTTCGTATAGCTTCAAATAAAAATGAAATATAATGGGGTGGGAAATACATGCACCGGTTTGCCCGGACTTGAATCTGACTCGATCAACGCACATCCGGATTAGTCCAATTCAAGATAGAACTCAAGTCACGATGTCCAAGCCTAATGTGACTAGTCCAACACATAGCCGAACTCGAGCCAAATCAGATAACGCCGGTTGGGCTTTAAGGGAGGCTTGATTGGAGACAAGGACGTGCGGTGGACGTGGTGAAGGCATGTCGTCCTGATGTCCTCAAGACATGGGCGGATCTCGTTGGAACGTAAACACGGTGACACTTCATGGTGGTAACACTTCATGTACTAGCCATTAGACTATCCCAAAGAGACTAGTTGGAACGTAAACACCACCCGACAAGGACGTGCAGTGGACGTGCACGGCTGACACACATTGACCTGCCCACATACACCATCGATTCGCCCTAGGTGCACCCGACTCATCCGAAGAAGACTCGACCACCATCAATTCGCTCTACGGCTGACTCACCCAAAAAAGACTTGGCCTGGACGTGCCAGGTGGCCGACCCCATCCCTGAACTTGACAGGATCATAATCCAAATTAATAAATTTACTCAGGTTAATTATTCTTTTTTTATTATATGGATAAATTTGATCTATCACTTCCAAATCATATCCACATTCGCCGGAATAAAGTAGGGCAAGATGGAAGTCTCACTTTAACTCTTAATTAGTTGCCTTCTTTAAATTCAAATATCAACAAGTTAATTATTTAATTATTAAAAATTTGATAATTTTTCCTTAATTTATTTTAAAAAAAATGAAATCTAAGAATTATTTAGGTCAAATATCTTATCTATTTTTTAAATTATATATTTATGATTAATATTTATCAAAATTTTGGGACTGAATTTTATTAGAGAGAGAAAACAGATAAAAAAACTGAGGTAAATATTCTTACAATTTTCACTTAATACTGAGCTCTTAAATTATTCATACATTGGTGGATACTTTCCCAAAATCTTACATTGGTGGCATCGTGCTTATGCATATTGTATTATACCCACAAGTACAGATTTATTTATTAACAGGCTAGTTATTTAGTACACCATTAAGTAGCCTTAATTATTCCAGCGCCACCTTGTACTTCGTCGGCGGCGGCGGCGGCGGAAGCTTGTTCACGTTCGGCGGGCCCGAGTAGTACTGCTGAGCTCGCATCCTCTTGCGCACCTTCTGGATGTACTCCTCCGCGAGCTTGTCCACCGCCGCCGCCGGCTGCTCCATCACGTACGAGGCTGCGCGCGGTTCCTCCACCACCAGCTGCCACGCGTCCGCCGGCGGGGGCGCCGCGACGGGGAAGGTTGGCTTCGTGGTCCCGGGTGCATCGCGTTCTCCGCGGCCGAGAGTGAGCTCGGCGAGCGCGAAGGAAGATGACTGCACGAAGTTCAAGGCGAGGGAGGCGGAGTTATCGTAGAGGCTGGTGGTGTTCCTGCGCCGGCCGGCCATCTCTTGCTCGGCTCTGTTCCCCCTGTTTTCGCTTCCCTGTTTCTTATCCAAGTCAGTGAGATGGAGCGAGCGATTTATGGAGAAGCAGAGGCAACACTGTTTGCTAATTAATTAATTATATATATATATCAGCTCTTGTAATTTAAAATTCGAAATTGAGAAAATTATTGCATCATAATGTTGCTTTAAGAATAACGTAAGCTGCTGAAGTGTGGAAAATGAGATGCAATATTCGAGAGAAATTGAGACAAAGCAATGAATTTGAGGGCAGGGAATAAAGCTAAAAACGGTGAAATATCTTGTGTTTAAAGAAGAGATAATTGTGACTATTTCATTTGAACCTTCACTATTTTTTTTTATATATATTCAAAAGATTATTCCCACTTTAACAATGCTTTGGAGTGGTTATGAGTTTTGTTATAAATATTATAATAAGTGAGAAAGGTAGGGAGAGTTAGAATCACAACTAGCATGGTGACTTTAGGACAACAAAGGTTTATTATGATTGAATGGTCAGGAGGACTAGAAATGCAAGAATTTTGTACTTTATTTATCGCAATTAATGGATCATTAAAGAGATAGATTGTATGAGAATCGAAGGATGGATTGTTAAAACAAACGTTGAACATTCAAATATAATATCACTGTAGTGTTGCACATTCAAATCCATCATCAATGTGGTGTTAACTTTCAAATGCAACCGTTGAAATTTAAAACTCAATACCCACTTTGGTGCTGAACTTTCAAATCCAACACCACTTGGGTTCTGAATTTTCAAATTCACTACCATAGCATTTTGATTTCAACATTTGGAGATGAGAGAGTGTTGTTGTGAAAAAGTAAATATCAGACTCCAAGTTGAAGACATGTATGTTCTACAGCTTAGAAGGTCATGCGGTTATGTCTTTAGGGCTTGGTGACACTCAGTTTCAAGCTAGGAATCTAATGCACTTAGATTAGATCCCATCAAAGATGGCTAGCTAGAACTATTAATAAATTTTGATCAAACTTATTGATAGACCCAAAAGTACAAAAACTCTAAAACTAGGGCATGAAAAGGAATAGGAGAGTGTAGGGAAGGTAGTGTTGTTATGCAAGACGGATTATTAGACTCTAAGATGAAGATATGACTTTATGTCAAGGTTGTTTTTTTGAAAATAAATGGCCTACAGCTTAGAAGGTCATGAGTCAATAGCTTTAGAGCATGGTGACACTCATTGTCAAGCCAGGAACTTAAAACACATAGATTGAGTCCAATAAGAGATGGCTAGAACCATCAATGAATTTTAGCTAAAACTTATTGATGGACCCAGATACATATTAATTCTGAAATTAAGGTATGGAGAGGAATAAGGATGTGTAGGGAAAGTAGTGTTGTTATGCAAGAGTGATTATCAAGTTTTAACACGAGTATATGATTTTATACCAATTGACACAAACATTGATTTTTTGAAAACAAGTGGTCGATAGTCTAGAAGGTCATGAGGTGTAACGCCCCGTGTCAACCCGATAGGCAATTCTAATGGCGTTCCTGGTTCGATTCGGGTGGGGCCGGCTCGGGGCGGGGCATTACATGAGGTTGTCGCTTTAGGGCATGGTGACCTTTAATGTCAAGCCAAGAACCCAATGCACTTGGATTGGGTCTAATCAAAAATTACTAAGGACTAAAATTCATTGATAGACCTAAAAGTATAGAAATTTTGAAACTAGGATAGAAGAGGAAGAGCGAAGTTTAGGAAAGGTAGAGTTGTTGCAAGAGTGGTTATCAAGCTCCAAAATAAGGATATAATTTTGTGTTAATTGACATAAAGGTTGATTTTTTAAAAAGCATATGCTCTCCAACTTAGTAAGTCAAGAAGATGTGACTTTAGAGCATGGAAACACTCAGTGTCAAGTCAGAAACCTAAGCATTTGAATTTAGTGCAATTGGAAATGATTAAGTCTATTAATGAATTTTGACTAAAACTTATTAATGGACTTAGAAGTATAGAAATTCTGAAACTAGGGCATGGAGATGAAGAGGCGAGTGTAAGGAAGACAATGTTATTGTGAAAGAGTGATTGTGATGCTCCAAGATGAAGATATAACTTTGTTTCAATTGGCACATAGCTCTGTTCATAAAGACTATGGTGCTTCCTTGGAGAAATTAGAATCACTATGGTGCTATGTTGAAACAATAGACACCATTGTAGTTCTGCTTGGAAGAAACCAGCACCATTAAGATGCTGGGTTGGGAATCTCAACAATACTTGGAGAAATCAAAACAATAGTGTTGTTGGAAATATCAACCTTATGAATTATGGGAATTTCAGAAACCCAAACTCAGCCCTTCGTGAAAATATCTTATTGTCTTATACCCACAACTAGTACAGCACTATTTATGAGTAGGCCACTTAATCAGTACATCATTAAGTAGCTAAATTTTAGTTAACCGCAGCCTTAATTATTCTATCGCCACCACCTTGTACTTCGGCGGCGGCGGAAGCGCGATCACGTTCGGTGGCCCCGAATAGTACTGCTGAGCTCGCATCCTCTTGCGCACCTTCTGGATGTACTCCTCCGCGAGCTTATCCACCGACGCCGGCGGCTCCTCCACCACCAGCTGCCACACGCCCGCCGGCGGGGGCGCCGCGACGGGGAAGGTGGGCTTCGTGGGCCCGGGTGCAGCCGCCGCAGCGAGTTCGTTGCGGCCCAGAGCGAAGTGAGACGACGGGACGAAGTTCCCAGCGAGGGAGGCGGAGCTATCGTAGAGGCTGGTGGTGTTCCTGCGCCGGTCGGCCATCTCTTGCCCTGCTCTGTTTTACTTTCCCTGCTTTCGCTATTTATGGAGAAGCAGAGGCATCACTGTTTCCTAATTATTATATATAATATCATATTTCACCTCTTGTAATTTAAAATTCGAAATTGAGAAAATTGTTGCATCATAATGTATTTAAGAATAACGTAAGCTGCTGAAGTATGGAAAATGAGATGTAATATTCGAGAGAAATTGAGACAAAAGCACAGGCATAGAATTTGAGGGCAGGGAATAAAGCTACACAATGTGAAATATCTTGTATTTAAAGAGATAATTATGACTATATTCAAAAGATTATTCCCACTTTAACAATGCTTTGGAGGTGGTTGTGAGTTTTGTTATAAATATTATAAGTGAGGAAGGCAAGAAAGGTTTATTATGATTGAATGGCCAAGAGGACTAGAAATGCAAGAGTTTTGTACTTTATTTATATCGATTAATGGATCATTAAAGAGATAGATTGTATGAGAATCGAACGATGGATCGTTAAAACACACATTCAAATCCATCACCAATGTGATGCTGAACTTTCAAATTCAACAATTGAAACTAAAAACTCAATACCACTTGGGGAGGAAGAGAGTGTTGCTGTAAAAAAGTAATTATCAACCTCCAAGTTGAAGACATGTCTGCTCTACAACTTAGAAGGTTATGCGGTTGTGGCTTTAGGGCATGGTGACACTTAGTTTCAAGCTAGGAACCTAATGCACTTAGATTGAGTCCCATTAGAGATGGCTAGAATCATTAATAAATTTTGATCGAAACTTATTGATGACCCAGAAGTACAAAAACTCTAAAACTAGGGCAAGGAAAGGAATAGGGGAGTGTAGGGAAGGTAGTGTTGTTATACAAGAATGATTATCAAACTCTAAGATGAGGATATGACTTTATGACAACGTTGATTTTTTGAAAACAAGTGGCTTACAGCGTAAGAGGTCATGAGTATGTAGTTTTAGGACAAGGTGACAATTAGTGTCAAGCTAGGAACTTAAAACATATAGATTGGATCCAATCAAAGATGGCTAGAATTATCAATAGATTTTAGCCGAAACTCATTGATGAATCTAGAAGTATATAATTCTCAAATTAGGGTACGGAGAGAAATAAGAGAGTATAGGGAAGGTAGTGTTGTTATGCAAGAGTGATTATTAGGCTTTAATTGATTTACTTGAAAACAGCTGGTCTATAGTTTAGAATGTCATGAGGTTGTCACTTTAGGGCATGGCAACATTCAGTGTCAAGCCAAGAACCAAATGCACTTAGATTGCATCCAATCAGAGCCTACTAGGGCCATCAATAAATTTTGGTTAAAACTCATTGATTGACCTAAAAGTATAAAAATTCTAAAATTAGGACAGAAGAGGAAGAGAGGAGTTTAGGAAAGATAGTGTTGCTGTGCAAGAGTAGTTATCAAGCACCAAAATGTGAATATAACTTTGTGTTAATTAACACAAAGATTGATTTTTAAAAAACATATGCTCTACAACTTAGTAAGTCAAGAGGGTGTGACTTTAGGATATGGTGACATTCGGTCTGAAGTCAGAAATCTAATGTATTTGGATTGAGTCCAATTAGAAATGATTAGGTCATTAATAAGTTTTAACTAAAATTCATTAATGGACCTAGAAGTATAGAAATTCAGAAACCAAGGCATGGAGACAAAGAGGGGAGCGTAAGGAAGATAATGATAGTGTGAAAGAGTGATTGTGATGCTATAAGATGAAGATATAACTTTGTTTCAATTGACACAGCCTGTTCATCAAGACTATGGCACATAGCCTGTTCATCAAAACTATGGCACATAGCCTGTTCATCAAGACTATGGCACATAGCCTGTTCATCAAAACTATGGTGTTGCTTTGGAGAAACTAGAATCACTGTAGTGCTATGTTGAAGAAATAGACACCATTGTAGTTCTGCTCGGAAGAAACCAGCCATTAAGGTGCTGGGTTGAAAATATCAACAATACTTGGAGAAATCAAAACAATAGTGTTATTGCGTTAAGAGAGATCAACATCAATCTGATGCTGTATTGGATAAATCAACAAGGGAGAGACCAGTAGCTTCGTGGTGCTGGGTTGGAGAGATCACTACCACATTGTACCATTGTGGTGCTAGGTTGGAGAGATCAGTAAGCACCACAGTGAGGTTGGATTGGAAACATTTGAATAATAGTGTTGTTGGATGGGAGATATTAGTACCAATGAGAAGGATTTAAATGAACTAAGTGTTTGCAAATAAGTTTAGTATTCATCATTTCTTATATTCACTCCATCGAGTACTTTCATTCCCATCTCCTTACCTGTTGGAGTTTCTGCACCAGTCGGCCATCTCTTGCCCTGCTCTGTTTCCCCTGTTTTACTTTCCCTGCTTTCGCTATTTTTGGAGAAGCAGAGGTATCACTGTTTGCTAATTATTATATAAAATATCATATTTCACCTCTTGTAATTTAAAATTCGAAATTGAGAAAAACATCGCATCATAATGTTGCTTTGAGGATATCGTAAGCTGCTGAAGTACGGAAAATGAGATGTAATATTTCGAGAGAAATTGAGACAAAGCACAAGCATAGAATTTGAGGGCAGTGAATAAAGCTAAACAAGGTGAAATATTTTAACTTTGGGGTCAACTTATGCTTTATTTATCTCGAAGGGTGAAAGCTCGAGAGTGCGCTGAAGCCACCTCTTCCCTCTCTTATTTCCCTGTCCCCTCTTTCTTTCTTTCTTCGCCAAGGAACTTCACTTCGTAGTCAAATTTCAACTTGTTCTCGCCTTATAATGTAAGAAAGGGTGGATCCAAATGGTGGAATGCCGATAAACAACTTAACTGTCATCAATAGATTGCTTTGAACACAACTAAACACCGTACAAAACTCCAGCAAAGAAGCAAGAGATTGGTAAACCCTAGCAAAGCCCCAAATCCTTACCAGTGCAAAGAAAAAAGGTTCACATCTTTTCTAACTTCTGCTGATGGTTCATCAGTTCTGGAGTACCAGTCTTGCGTAGATGCCATAGCACTTAGCAGAAATAGAAAGATTGGCAGAAACAGATTGGGAGAAGCAGTGATGCCAAGACAGTGTCGAGAAGAAGAGCCCGCGGAGTGGCCGTTCTATATCTTGGCAGAACTCCACACACCTCAAACAAAAACAAATAGGGTAATCACTTTGTTAAAGACCTTAATAGCATTGACTTAACAATCTTAAAACATGATTAATCGGCTACGAAGTTCAAGTATTGAATTCAGTATTGGAAAAGAAACAAAACAAAACAAAATAATGAACTAGAAAAGTAACCTCTCCATGTGCCAGTAAGCTGAGGAGAGTGCTTCAGCCAATGGAAGAATCCAAAGCTCCATCGTTCTACTAAACTATTGGAGATTTAAAGATGTCCCAAGGTCCCTTCTTTAACAGTTTCTGAGATGCACTATGTGCACTTTAGCTTTTGCTCCTGCTCCGTTGCCCGTCCCTGCAAAAATTATTCGGCATGAGTTGTTGACCACAATAACACGCAATTCACTCAGTTAAGCAGACACTCATGCTCAAACTTCAAAGCAACCAGCAGTACCCGTTGACATTAAGAGATTCTTCATGACCATTTGCCCGTGAAGGACTGTAGTTCTTCTCACGGCCAGGACTTCTGAAATGAATGGTGATCGAGGACTGTTAAATAAGACCAAATGAATTGACTGGTACATGACAAATGAGAGCTTATAGGAAATACCTATTATCAAAAGGAGAACCATCTTGTCGATGCACTGGGGATCTACTCCGCGAATAGCTGCGACGAGGAGATCTTCTCCCTCGTGGATTTTGACTTCTGCCAATGGGAAAAAAGCTAAATATATTCCCTCACCACATTGTATGTGTTAGCATTAGAAATGTTCTGCAGTCATATATTTCCTTAGCTAACTTATTATGTGAGGAGGGTAAAGAAAAGATTATTTGATAATTTGGTAGTCAATGCAAGAATGTGGGTTCAGCTGACATACCTATTAGCATAAGGAGAATCTCTACGACGTGCTGGTGACCTACTCCTAGGTGAATAGCTGTGACGACGAGGAGATCTTCCCCCTCGCGGGCTTCGACTTCTGCTAAAAAAAAAGAAAACTCTATACATTTCATACCTCTATGTTAAAGCTTTATACATGTCCGACAGCCCATGCTATAATTTTTACGAAGAGATGCAGATATTGTGCCTTCAGATCATCAGAGCATAAAATCATATTGCAAGATTTCAAATAGTAATTGCAATCAAGGTTAACAAAGTGGTATCATAGGTTAATGTGAAGTACAAAACTATATTCATCTGTTCTACATAGTGACACCTGCAGAAAAGGCTAAAAGTAACAAATAAAATTGAGAGTATGTGAACCATAAATAAAATTGAGAGTAGTTGAACCAAAATATTTGTTGTCACAACTGGAATCTGTCAATGAATCTTCAAACAAAAATAATAATTAATGTCAAACAAGAAAAAACATACCTGTGACCGTAGCTAGGGCTACGGCGATAGCGAGGTGGACTAGGGCTTCTCCGCCTTCCACTCCCTAAACCACCTGATCCAATGCGTAATCTACACTCTCGGGCAAAATGACCAGGTTCACCACATTCATAACAATTCATGTCCCCACCACCACCTTGTCCACGCCTATCACGTCCACCACCTTCACCTTTCGAATTACGAGAAAGCTCCACACGCCACCCATGTTTCCCTAACATAAAAGCCAGAAAAAAACATAATTGATAAACAGTGATAAAGACCTAAAAATGACAGCAAATAATCAAAAGAAAAATAAAAAATTATAATTGAAACTAAAACTGACAGGCACTTGCTTCTACCATAAAGAGTGAAGATACTAAATAAAATGCAATTGCAAATTATATATTATATGGGTAAACCATTTCTCTATTTGGAAATTTCTGCAGTTGAAAAACCTGGACCTAAAAAGTAAAATTTGCACATAGGAGTGCATCCTTAAAAAATCCTTTACAGAAAATAACTACATGAAAACACAATTTATTTTTTAAAAGTCATAACAAGCTCTTCCCACATAACACTAACTAGGGATGCAAACAAATCGAGCTGGTTCGCAAGCTTTTCGAGCCAGCTCTAAAAATATTCGATTTGTATTTGAAATTATCGAATTCAAGCCGAACTCGAAAATGTTCAATAATTTTTTCGAGCCGAATTCGAATCAAATTCTAATTATTTTTATATAATTTAAACTTAAATATATTTAAATTAAGGTTCGAATAATTCGAACAGAATTCAAATTTAAGTCATTTCAAATTATAGTTCGAATATGCTTGAATCAAGGTTTGAACAATTCGAATTGAACTTGAGCTCGAATTTTATTTCGAATCGAGCTCGAGCCAAAATTATTTGTATTTTTGAGTTTCGAATCGAGCTTCAAATATCATATATATTTTTCGAGCTCAAACTCAAATATTAATATTTTCATATTATTTGGTTCGATTCGATTCGTTTGCACCCCTAACTCTAGCCACACTGAAAATATATGTTCTATGGCGTCACTAATAATATCTCATACACATACAAGTGCATAAAAACCAATCCTGTTTAATTGCCCACAGAATTGCCAGAGCTGAACGAATTACATGGAACTTGGGCCTATCAACGAGAAGAATAAAAACTTTCTAAATCTCAATAGTCTATTCTTCTCCCCTTCCTGTTGCTGCAAATGCATGATGCATAATGCATAATGCAATCCACTCCTTGATTCTTATGCATAAGACAGCAGGCTCACTAAAGTAAAATTTCATCATTTGCAACAATGTCCATCCTTGATTTAAGGCGTGAGTAAAACAAGTGATGCAGCATGACACAAACAGGGACGTAGCACAGTGAAGCACTGTTAGTGACAAGGTTTGCAATCTCATTCCAAGACAGGGTTTCAGTCCTTGGCAGAAATGAGATGTACTGGGTGTGTTGTGCAAGGCAACACAACATTTTGAAGAACAATGGTTATGGGGATCCACAAGCAATGAAATGGAGATGTAGATCCAATGTGAGCAGACATTGGAAGGAGGACTTATTGCATATAGTAGGGCAAAACCAGGACAGGCAACTTGTAAGAGAATGGTGGTGATAAAGAAAGTATTAGGAGGATTAAGAAAGGACTCCATGATGCGTGAGAAGTAACAATGATATGATCAAACTGATGCAAAACAAGCTGCAATACCAACTTGGTCAGCAAGCTAGCATTCTACCTCTATTAAATAAAACAAAACAAAATTACTAGATCATGACAGAGTGAAACTCTCAAAAAGCCAGTTTCAAAATAGCTTTTGTGCCATTCAGATTGAAAGATAAATAGTTCAGTTTTTGACAATTCAAAAAATGGCAGAAGATAATGTCACAAGAATATGAAAAAGAAAACAAATATTTAATTCTTGTGCAAATATACTCAGATGAGTTAACAAATTCATCATGTAAAAAAACAAGTTAAAAAAGCAAATTTTACCATCTAAATCATGAATGTAGGGGTGTCAAAAATAGACCCGACCCGACGACCCAACCCGAACCGACCCGAAAAAAATCAGGTTCGGGTTGGAGGTTTTTCGGGTTCGGGTCGGGTCGGGTTGGAGGTTTTTCGGGTTGAACTTTTTCGGGTTGGGT
>JBBMJZ010000027.1:9753498-9810099 GCA_037833815.1 Zingiber zerumbet
AGCGGGTCGACCCGTGGCAGGCTTGGGTTGATAAAACTCCAACCTAATCTACTTAAATTATTTAGCGGCACGGGCCAACCCGACGGGCCCAACCCAAATTGACGGCTCTACTTCACGATCATCTTGAAGAAACTGTATTTATGGAGCAACCACCAGGTTTCATCTACCCGCAACTTTCAACACATGTTTGTAAACTTCATAAATCTATATATGGTCTTTGACAAGCACCTCGTGCGTGGTTTCATCGTCCATCTAATTGACTTCATATTCAGGATTTTTCTGGGTCAAAAACTGACTCTTTGCTATTCTATAAATACAATGGAAAATTTACCATATTTTTTCTAATTTACGTGGATGATATTTTAATAACTAGAGTGATCAAGAAAACATCACTTCTTTCCTCCATCTCCTTAATCAAGAGTTTTCAATTCAGGACCTCGACAAGGCTCATTTTTTTCTCAACATTGAGTCTCTTCCACATGCTGAAGGTAGTCTTCTCGCAGAGCAAATACATCATTGGACTTCTTCAACGAGCTAAAATAGATGACGCACGTCTTATCTGACCCAAGATCTACCGAAGTATTATTGGTGCCCTACAATATGTCACCATTACATGACCTGACACTGCTTTCGCGGTTAATCGTGTCTGTCAATTTATGCATTCTCCCACTTAGTACCATTGGAAAGGTGTTAAGAGAATTCTTTGTAATCTTAAAGGCACAATTTTACATGATCTTCTCTTATATCGTCAGTCCTCACTAGAATTAAATGTCTATGGCGATGCAGATTGGGTCGGATCTCCTGAGGACAGACATTCGACTAGTGGGTATGCAATATTCTTGGATGAAATTTTATTTCTTAGCTCTCAAAGAAGCAACCTACAGCCTCTCGCTCAAGCACTGAAGCTAAATACAAAGTTATCGCTAATGCAACATTCGAAATTATTTGGCTACAATTTCTTCTTTCGGAATTACATTTTTCCCCAACCACTACGCCCAAAATCTGGTGTGATAATATAGGAGCAACTTATCTTGCGGTAAATCCAATCTTTCATGCTCATATCAAGCATGTGGCGATTGATTTTTATTTTGTTCGCGAACATGTGGCACTCGACAACTTTCGATTTCTTACGTCTCTACAGAGGATCAAATTGCTAATATATTCACCAAACCATTATCTAGACAACGTTTTACTAAGTTAGCAACCAAACTCAACTTTTGGGCACTTTCGTTGAGTTTGTCAAGGGGTATTGACAAGAAAGAAAGCAGTTATGGAAAATAATCTCGAATTGATTTCAATCAATCGAGATTTATCATATTTTGCATTGTAATCAAAGATCAACTACAAAAGATAATATTTCCAAATTTATTATATTCACTGCTACGATGATTATTATTATTATTATTATTATTATTATTATTATTAATTTGTATAAATAAGTCTTTGGTTTCATTAATAAAATTATCTAGAAATAATTATTCTCCATTTTCTTTATTTCTACCAAGAAGATGCTAGTTTAGATTTTGAAGCCCTAAAGAAGGCCAAACTGCACAAAATGAAACTGAATTCCAACTTCATTTCACAGAAATAGAGCTGCACATCTTAATCCAAAAGACTGAGAAAGAGTATCCATTCTCAGATAATAATTACAATGTTAGCCACCATACAAGACCACTATGAATTCTCCTCAATCCCAGTCATGCTAATATTCACAATTTCCATCTAAGAGATTAATCTCATTCATAAAATGAATTCGACAGATAAGATTATATATCCCAATTTAAGTAAAAGCTTTATGCAAACACTTTATCTCACTCAACTTTAACCTCTTTGGACCAGAACAAACTCTATAGAGAGACTAATATCTCTCAGTGCTTCAACCATGGTTTTTTTTTTTTGCCGTAAGCATAGTATAAAATTAACAATTCCCCTATTTGCACTTGAACAAACCACCCTCACTACCAAGTCTATGCACAGAGTCCGGGCTTAAGGATAAGTACAGAGGATCAATTAAGATTTGAGGGAACACAGATTATCTCTTGCTGTTTAGCACCAAAAAGTAATCATCGGCGAACAACTATGTGTTTTCTAGAAACTTTTAAACAATTTCTTAGCCCTGCGATCCAAGAACTGTGAAACAAAGGCAGAAGAAACTGTTTGCTCACTACTTTTAGGTAAACACTTAATAGGAAGAAGACAAAAAGAGGGGAAATTAGATATAAAAAAAAAATTGGAGAAAGAACCTTTCCGTCGATGATGACCCAACAATCTTTGGCGACGTTGTGCTTGGCGACCTCATCAAAGTGATACACCTTGGAATCAGCCATTTCCTCGACCAGAGATGGGGAAGCGACGCGAATCTGCGGACCAAACAACAATCTTTAAAGCAGAAAAGGAGAGAGAGAGGAAAGAAGGGAAAAAAAGGGAGGAGGATCTACTTGAAGACGATGAATCTGGCCGGTGGTTCACACCTACCAACCACCCCGTGAATCTTGATCTACGAGGCCGCTGCGGATTGCGAAAGAGCTTCGCCGGCGCCGCTGCTGTTTGTCGATTTTCGTTGATTCCAAGATGGAAACTCCGCCTGCATGCGCCGAACACGCTAACAGGCCATAAAGGCCAAGGTGGGAATGGATCATTTATGGTCCCTATCAACCATCCAACTACCCAACTTTATGATTGGTCAAATTTTGATACAATTTGGTTGATTTCAGCCCCGTAAAAGAGATATAAAAAAAAAACTTATACCGGATCAATAAATCAAATCAAATTAATATTAAAATTAATTTAAGAATTATATTATAATTATTAAAATATTTTTAAAATTAATTTTAGATAATTCTATTATTTATTAATTGATCAGTTATTAACTTACCTAGCTACTATGAACTTGCATCAGTTCACTTTCAGACTTAGAGAGTGAGTGTGAGACCTTCGAGCCCGAGAACATCATTCGCTTCAATGATAGAGTGTTTTCTGAAGAAAAAAAAATAATATAAAAGTAATAATAAATTTTATTATTTATTAATATTTATCTTAAGAATAATATAATATATAATGTTAAAAAATATTTGGTCGATAGAATTATTTTTAAAAATAATTTAAAAATTATTTTAATAAATTATAATAGAATTATTAAAATAATTGTAATGCTAATTTAATTTGATGGTTGTTTCCAAATTTAACACGTAACTTTAAACATTATCATGTGCAAAAGAAATTTATTAAAGCCAAACTTTCCAACTATCGCAGTGTCGCGTAATTTCCGTGCTCCGATTGAAAAATTCAGTATCATTCCTCAGTTCAGCTGCCAAAACAATGTAAATGTTTCGTACTGTTTCAATTAGTGTTCATGGTACTTATCTGCCCCAAAGATGGTCCGACGGAGGGAGATCTTTTGTGATGTGGGGAAGGGTGTTGACTGTTGCTGTTGAAGTCCGCAAAAGGGAGGAGGTCGAGGGGAGGGACCAATGTCTTCTCGAACATTTGGAGAGTCATAGAAATTTAAAAATGGTTAGAATGACGTTGGGATACCCTGGTGTTGTGACACCGATGTCCAAGTCAAAATTAATAAGGAGGTAAAAGAAGACCGTAGGCAACAAGTAGTGGAGTTATTGAGAAAACCTACTCCTTTCTTCCGCTAACCCTTTTTTATATTCTTCATTGATGATCTTTTACCTCCTACGTATTAATGCACGATATCTATGATTTCGATAACTCTTGGTTTTCTCTTATATTAATGATCAATCTTCTGATGACTTTTGAGTTTCTCCTGTATTAGTGGTCAATGATTATGTGATGGTTTTTAATCTTATATTGTATTAATGACTTTTTTTTTCAAGGTATTCACATCTTCTTATGTTATGATAATGGTGTGATAGTTTTTAGGACATTGCTAAATGGCTAGAATCTGACCAGTCAGAATGCACTTTGTAAATTACATCAAAGGTATTTTAGTAATATCATCTATGCATATTAATTATATGCATACATTAAAAACCATTTCTGACCAGCCAGATTCTAGCTATATAGATTTATCATAATTTTTAATTTTCTCTTCTCTTGTATTAATGACTTTTTTTTCACTAGTATTCACATCTTCTTATGTTATGATAATGGCTTGTTATCTTTTAATGATGTTAAATGTTTCGAGGTATATTAATTATGCATGAATTTAAGGCCCTTTAGTTACTTTGGTTCAAGATCAAGAAGAAAAGACCTTTTATAACTGATCAACAAACCAGGTATATGTCCTTAGTGTATGCTACTCGGGTGATCCAAAGCCTGTACTCTTACTCTGTCTGACTTATTGAGTGAAATCACACTTGGTTGGTCCAACTCAAGTGATGCTCGGGCGGGCGTGGCCGGTAGAGAGTAGCTTTATGAACTCAGCTTTGGCCGACAGAATTTTACCCCCTTGGAGCGGGCCCTGGTGCCTGCTCAAATGACGTTCGGGCGGGTATTGCCATTCGAGAGTATTAGCCAGAGTAGCTTTACAAACTCAGCCTTGGTCGATAGGGTTCATGCCAATTTTACCCCACTAAACCATCTTTGACTTGACATTTGTCTTCCACATAAGCAAATAAGCAAATATCTTGACCCTTATGGAGACACATAGAGGCCTTCACCATCCCCACATCGCATGCCTTCTCCTCAAATCCAGTTGAAAGAGATACAAATACTGACTAACTGTACCAGGATCATTACCTATTACACCTCTACAAAATTCCAATATATAGAGACCTATTACACTTCAACAAAATTCCAATATATAGAGAGAAAGAGATAAGTTATTTAACAATGCTACACAAGCTTCAAAGAGCAAGCTCAGATGGAAAGACAATAAGCCGAAGTCATTCACTGAGTTTTGCAGAGAGTAATTGTCAACATGGAGGAGAAAAATTGCACTTAGATCAACCAAGTGATTAGTGCTAATTGTCAACATAGAGGAGAAAAACTGCACTTAGATCAACCAAGTGATTAGTGCTAATTTAAGTATTTGATAAAAAGGAAACAATATATAAGACAGACATAGGAACAGGCTTTTTGGAGAAACATCAAGTACCATCACTAACAGTCAACTAAACAATGAAAGTATACACTTTTATCATGTTCAGTTTCCAGAATCAAAACAAATATAAAGCTTACAACATATTCAAGTATGTTTTAACAAATAACATAAAAGATAGTTTTAGCTGATAGAGATAATTTATATTCTCTTAGACTCCCCTCTTGTTGAAAACTCCGTGTGTTATTCCAAGAAAAGTACGTGAATGGCTCAGGGAAGCTCCAAATTGTGTAATTAGAAGAAACTGTACATATGAAAGTTAGAGGTCAAACAGATATAACTGCTAGCATTTGGGACTCCTTAGAAATCCCGAGATTTATTTGAGTATTATTTTTTCTCACAGATATATTAAGATTGAAGAGACACCAAAGAGAGAAAAATATAAAAATAATATGAATAAGAATTGACAACACCTAGCTTATTCGAGTTGAAAATTTAATGTCACGAAGAATTCAGTGAAAAATACTTATACAATTATCAAAAATGATATTCTGCAGTTCAGCAGAAGATTATGGTTGTTTATAACATAATGAAAAATTGTGAAACTGCTTGCCTCCCAACTACAATTGAAAAAGACAAATGAAAAGAAAGCATCCATCCCCCTATTAAAACAATGCAACCCCACCATGACACTATTTGGACAAAGAAAACACAACCAAACGATGGAAAGGAGTAGACATTTGTTTTCCCCCGAAAGTAACTTTCTCATTTTAGTAGTAAAACAAGTTCTAAGGTAAGAACTACAAGTATTTTGGTACTGTGTGAGAAGTTGACAGCAACATAAGATAACAAGAATAAGGTTCTAAAAAGCATATCCAACTTGATTGAGGTCAACCCACAGTATAGTGCATATGCAAACTGCAGGAGCATAAATCTATTTATTTAATGAACAGCATTTGTTCTTCCTCAATGACTTTCTTATTGAAGTAACAATGTGGTACTTATAGCAACATATGATAACAAGAATAAGGTTTTATTCCAGGCTACATGAAGTAACAATTGCATGGTATGTATGAGGTATTCAAGAGCATGTTCTGGGCCACATGCCAATGCATTATAAAAGATATTAAAAGTGTTTATTGATAAAACTGCTTAAATATGAAAAGTATGCTAATCAATCTATCTAAAAAAAACGACTCCATATAAAAATATATATTACCCATACAATGTAAAACGCTAATCTATAATGATATGTATTAATCAACAATGGAAAATATATCATGTAGTTAAAATGTTTATAACTGAACACATGCAAAACTAATATTTAAATTAAGAATCACAAGCTACCATATAAACAGAATGTATTTTACCAATCCTCTAAGGAGATGACAAAAAATCATAAAAGCTCTTCTTATCTAAGGTATTAGGGCAAATAATAATTGAACCTTTTGTTTGATTGGGTTCAATCTAAACTGGTTCAGCTATACAACCACAAAGACCATATAAGCCATCTGATCTCACATATTGAAGTCAAAATGCAATAACCACATAATCCACCATTTATTTAAAGCATGAACAGGAAGACCATGCTTGACATAAAAGGTGCATGAAAACACAAAAAAGGACGTCTAAAAGTAAGTATAATAGGAAAGAAAAACAGTCTGAAGGATACCACCTAAATACAAATTGTAAGCAGTTAAACTTCCATTTCATTATACCGAAAATTGAAAGCATGCAGAAATTTATGGCACTCTCGTGCTATTCATCCTTCGACAGTTCAAAAATTCAAAATGCAAGCAGATCCTATACGAATTTGATTGGTTTGTCGACGTTATTACAACAAATGTTTCAGAAATTCTGTTCATTTACCTTACATGTTAAGGTCTCAAACTGGCAAAAAAAATAGCACAAGTACCATCAATATATCAGACTCCAATAACTAAGGACGACAGGGAGGAAGAAACCGAACCCTAGATGGGGACGTATCTCTTTAAAGCCTGCTTTCCGGCGACAGCAGCTCCAACCATTAGCCCTCCGATGGCGCCAGCTATAGCCGCCGAGCGGGGGCCATTCGCGGCCTTGAATAGGGCCCCCGTACCAAGCCCAGCGACGACGCTGTTCACCCAATCGTCGGTGTCCCTCACCGCCACCATCCCGCTCTCCAGCCCGGCGTACATCAGACCGATGACACCGACGCGGTTGCCGATCCGTCGGCCATCCTGACCACAGGAGTTCAGGATGCGGTTGATCCGGATCTTAGTGGTGTCTCCAGGCTCGGAGGAGAGGAAGGCGCGGCGGAGGCCGACGGAGGCGCCAGCAGTAGAGCCAGCGAGGTATCCGATGCCCGTGTAGTAGGTGAGGTTTTCGCCCCAGGATCGGCGCTGCGTGCGGGACTCTTCCTCAAAAAGAAACTCCGGCGATGTAGGGAGGTCGTATAGGGTGCGGTATGGGATCTGTAGGTCCTGGTAGGGATTATAAAGACGCCGCCCGCTGGATTCTCGGCGCCGATCCGCATCGTCCCCGCCGAAGGCACTCGGATCGGCCATCTGAGCTCTTGGTATTCCTAGGGTTCCGGCGAATCTGGAAGCGGAGGAGAGGCTTCTCGAGAATCGGCCGCCGCCTGTGAAAGGGCGTCTGGTCATACGAGCCGGGCTTCTTATAGAAAGTGAGCCGAATCGGCTACGGTTTTACGTTTTGGTCCTCAAAATATCATTCCGTTTACCGTTTCTTCTTCTCAACAAGGGGAAATAAAAGATATCTGACTCTAAATTAAATAAATAGAAATAAGATGGCTTTTTTTCTTTAAAAAATTGTAGTAACTAAACTTAGAAGAAGAAAAAAGTGCATTATTATATATTTTTATTTTATATAATTAATTTTAAAAATACCCGCCTAAATTAATTTTACATTAGAATAATTTTTGAAATGGCAATAATAACAATTTGTATTTAAAAATTATTAAATATTGTTGTGATTAATGGCTTGCTACACTTAGCACTATATATATGGGCAAGCACTTGCACTCGAGGTGAAGTGCCGCCGAGCTGTGGAGGCAGCGGATTCCATAGCGATAGGGCGAAATCTCTCCTCAGGTAAGAAGAAATACTCACCTGTGATAGTCAATCTGCTTTTGTTTATCCTTTAGGTCGAAGTTTGTAGGGTTTTTCCCTCGGATCCTGATGGAAAAATTGGTTCTTGGGGCGTTTTGTTGGAAGAGCCCTTTAGGGTTTGATAGGCGGGCGCAGTGCTCTTTATGCTCACTGTTGGATCCCTTGTTCATATGACCAGTAATTTTGATCCCGTTTGGCGGTAAGGTGGCATTTTTAGGCTTTTTTTTATATATATATAAGCTACATTCCGATGGAGTATTTGGCGTGCATTGACATTGTAGAGGTGTTTCCCCTTTCCCAATCTTTCTCCAGTTATGCGAGAAGATATGTTGTATGAGATGTTTCTTTTGTGCAATTGAGTATTATTATGATTTTATTTTAAACTAAATTTCAGAATGGTGTTTTCTTTCAGCAAAGAATGGAAGAAAGGAATTCTGCAATGGATACTCTTTATGAACAAGAGGCCAGAGCAAGGAATTCTAAACAGCCAGAGAAATGCAGGAGCCAGAGTACCAGCTTGCTCTCGCTTCATCAGGGGAAATTACCATAACACGAGCAGGTAAAGAATATAACAAAAATCTTCGAACTTCTCTTAGTTTGATATTTCTCTGTAATTAACTCATATTCAGTGTTCTAATCTTCATTGAAATTAGTGTTTACTTTTTTGTTCATGTTTCTCATTATTTGGCTAATGAAAATCTTCTAAGAAAGAAGCTAAAAGCCACCCAATATAGAATGGTTATATGAAATATGGAAGTTATTTGTATGATCCACTAATTTTCAACTCAACATCAACATTAACTTGGGTCTTAGTCCAAAGGACTTTGGTTCAGAAACTCTGATATCGTAAACTAATTACTTTTTGTTGCCATCTCATGTACCTATTCTTGGTATGGTTTATAGTCTACAGCCAAACTAACTTAACAATAAGGTAACTGTTAGTAGTTACCGATTTTATAGTCAGATTAATGTGTGTTGAGATTTATAATAAAGCCAAGCTGCTGGAAAATATCCACGAAGTGGGCCCCATTGAAAACGAATGGATCAATCTTTATTAGATTTGGTGATTACACGGCTAATCTTTCTTATTTAATGTTTCAATGGAATCTTCCCATAGTGAGTCAGATTCTTCAAGTGTATCATCTAATCATGTTAACAATACAACTTCAAAAGTCTTCCCATACTGAGTCTGATCCTTCAAGTTTATCATCTAATCATGTTAACAATACAACTCCTTTGGAATCTTCCAGTACTGAGTGAGTTTGATTCTTCAAGTGTATCATCTAATCAGGTTAAGATACAACTTCCTCAGAATCTTCCAACAGTGAGTTTGATTTTTCAAGTGAATCATCTGATCATGTTAGCAATACAATTTCTTCAGGATCTTCCAATATTGAGTTTGATTATTCAAGTGTATCATTTGATCAAGTTAACAATACAACTTTTTTGGAATCTTCCAGTATTGATTTGGATTCTTCAAATGAATCATCTGATCACATTAATGATACAACTTCTTCAGAATCTTCATATGTTGAGTCTTGGTTCTTCAAGCGTATCATCCGATCAGGTTAATGATGCAACTTCTTTTTTTCAGAATCTTCCAATACTGAGGCTAATTCTTCAAATGTATCTTCTGATCAGGTTACCGATACAACTTCAGAATCTTACGGTACTAAGTTTAATTGTTCAAGTGTATCATCCGATTAGATACTGTGGATTATAATTTTTTTTTAATTGGATGTTGATTTGTGTATTCAAAACTGAAACATTCTTGCAATTGGCAATCAACAAGATTCAATGGTAGATTCAACTGAAAATGATATTGATGAAGAACATATGATTATGAGGTCTGTGTTTCCTAAATATCAATTTATTTTCAATAAGTCAGTACAATTTTGAATAGGCTATGAAGGCAGAGTTGAACTCTATCAAAGTTCCTGTTACCATTCCCTCTTCAATAAATAATTTATCAAGTAAATTAATCATACTTGTTACTTGAATGTATGCTCTTTCATTGTCAAAACAGATAATTTCCTTCTGCAACTTTAGGAGTTGCAACATTTGTATGAAGCTATGGGTAGAAAGTGAAAGATTATCAGATGAACTGATCTCTTCCTTGCCAACCTCTACATACAAAACCTGGCTATTTTATTTTTGGAACAAAAATCAAGAGTATGCATCCTACTCTGTTTGCTTACACGGCACAAAGTTGTCCTATAACTTTGAAAAGTACAATATAATGCTTCTATAAAATTCTATAAGAACATATACTTGTAGGTAAAATAGCAACAAAACTGAACATGTTTGTTCTTATATATGGTATGATGGAATTTGCAACCTATTTTGTTAAAACTCAAAAAATTATAGGAGAGAATGAAGACAGATAGATGAAAAGAGAGAAAATGGAAAGATTAGTTGAATTAATACTTCCTCTGCATACACAATCTAATTAATTGATGTCTGTCCTGTGATTAATTGCTGCCTACCATAGCTAGCCATAGCCCACGTTCAATTTACAACTTTCATTACGAATGCTCATTATGCACACACTATACAATTTTTGACCTGTCCAGTATATTTAAATAAAATTTTGATAGAAATACAAATCGAATAAACATTCTGAAGTTTTACTTTGATGAAAGTCAATGATAAGAGGTGAAGACAAGGTAAGTATTTTGCGTATGTCAAAATCTCCAAAGTTAAGATATCAACTTCTTTCTTATGATGGTACTTGTTGCACACAAATGTGTGATCTGTTGCCCGCCTTCCAAGAAACGAGATCAGTTGATGAAGTTATCATGCCAGCATACGTACCATAAACAATGTGTTGCTAAATGATTAACAATGAATAATGTAACACTCTTTATCATTCTGTCTCTTATTTTTTTTGACATTACTCTTTTAGATCTATTTTGGAGTTCTTTCAGAATGCAATAAGATCAGATGGTTGACGGTCCTAAACCCAACATGAAACTTTGCCATTATGTCATTCTGTAGTATCAGTGGTTGATTCCTTCTCTCTTATTTGGAACTCTGTGCTTGTAGATTTTATCCAAGTATAAATAGATCGAATAACTTGCTTTATGCTTAGCCTTTGTCTCACTTGTATGTTAATATTATTACAATTCTCTTTGAAACTTATCTGCACTGTTCCAGATTCACTGAACAAATGCAGTGTAGCTCTTTCCTAAAGTTCTTCTACCACTTCTAAATGTTGCAAAATCATAATTAACGTTCCTTCAAACTCACTTATGGGCTCTCCCGTTCGGTTGCTTCTGTTACATCTTTACTTTTTTTTTCCCATGGTCTCGTTTGGTTCTAAATAGGAGAAGATGTTGAAAGCCTCAAGCCAACTACTTATGGCCTGAAAGTTTATTCCTTTTGTGCCACTTTAAGCTATGCGGCCTACTACCTCAAAAAGTTTGTCCCTCTTTGTTCCTGTAAATCTCTTTGGTTGCTTCTTATAGATTTGCTAAGAATGATTGTGATCTAGTTCATAGCCTATTAGAACTAGAAGGCTCTCCATCAGGATCCTCATGAACAGAGAATGATTACAATCGGTTTGATAATAATCCAGTGACATCAAACCAAAAATCTCTTTCATTTACTCGTGAAAGTTAATATGGTTATGGTCAATTTCTCCTTGACTAGATGGGCATCTTTAACCACATTGATTCAACCATTTGAGCCAGGTTGTTTGGCCGGAAGGTGGCAACAAATTCTGAAATCTACCTCGACAAGGGGATTCATGATTTTGCACCTTCACCTCACCTACTCTAGTGAAATGGTTCCCTCTTCTTTCATTGTTGAAGCTAAATCTAGAAGGTCCCTGACAACCTGCAGAAGGAAAACAAACCATAGAGCTTTATCAAGCCTTGCTTCTTCCCTACTCCTGTTGGTGCTAGCCAAATCATTCTTGTCCTCTTTGACCCCACAAAACACCAGTCCCACTCCAACTCATTCAAACCACTCCTTTAAGCTTCATGCACCCACGGTCAATCTCTCGTGAGCCATTACCACTGTCCGTTTCAGTTCACACGCACTTAACATGCAATGGATGGCAATGGAACCAGTGCTCACCTCGGTGTCAATCACACCAGACAAGTTACATCCCAGGCTTGGCAGTCCATCCCTATCACCCTCAATTGGGGTTTTCATAATGCCTCATGTTATTGGATCAGTAAATTCTTTTCTCAAAGAAGCCTTTGCTGATTGGTTGGTTGCCTGCTCCTGTTCAGAAAGCTGATGTTGCCATATCCTTCTGTGCTGGCTTCTCTCGAGAAATTGAAGCCTGTAAAGTTTCACCTTCCCCTTCCATTGTGTGTGGTTATTGGTAGGCTTTTCGATACGGTATAGGACGGGGAAGATGCTCGTCTCATTGGTTATCTGGTGGACAACCAACCAACTTTTATATTCATCAACTTGTAAAATTGTGAAGTGGTCTTCTTTCTTTCTGTAGTATTCACATTCATTCAAACCATCAATGGTTATCTCCTCTTGAGCATTTTCGATATCCAATTGTAGTCGACAGCATGGTTTAGCGATGCTATCTTGATACATCACTTGCCCTGTTGTAGCGAGGTGAGCAACACATCTGATCATGTGTAGTTTTAATTAGAAACTTCATATTTGATGGGCAATGATTAACTATATTATAAGTGTAGAATAAACTAATTATCGAGTTCAAAGGATAGTCGAGCCTAGAACAGAGAGTGTTAAAATCTTCAAAACCTATTGATGCATTCAAAATCTATATTGAGGCTTCTTCTTCTACTACTAGTACGACTAGGCCCTCTGCCAGATTGAAAGCGCATGATACAGTCTACATTACATAGATTAAGACATGTGAGAGGGTGCTAAAGTCGTTCAGTAAAACCTCCCGATGCTGTAGTCAGCAAGAGTCCTCAAACAACTAAGTCCTCTGAGTTGATGGGGCGAGCATAGTGTTCTGGCTACCGAACATCTTACTTACTTGTTGGCGGCTAGTTAGGTTTGCTAGCTTGATTAGGGATATTTCCCCATGTTGCTTTGAATATGACCCGTTTGACTATGCCATTAGTAGCAGGAAAACCTTTTAAACGAGGCAGAAGAACTGAAGAAGAGGTGTTCCAAGCTGATTGACTTGGTCAGAGCACTCTGATAGCATCAACATCGACAACGGAGAAGAAGGAAGAAGGAAGAAATTTGCGAGCGTGTCAAATGTGTTGGGGAAAATGCAGCAGTAGAGTCGTTTGATCTGTCGACAGTCGCCCATCCGCGTGGAACACTTTGACTCTTTACAACTTAACCGACCACTCGATCCGCCTATATAAGCCAACTTCCTGCGGCTCCGACGAGTCCAGGGACAGGGAGGGAGAACATGTGCGGCCATCGCCGGAGTGCTCATGGATTCCTTACAGTACCGTTGGCTGCCGGCGAGATCGTCAAGCCGGCGAATTGGGTAGCTTTGGCAGTCGGAGAGGCCAAGGCGATTGTGAGCTTGGCATGGCCTATGGTCTTCACTGGCCTGCTTCTTTACTCCCGCTCCATGATCTCGATGCTCTTCCTCGGCCGCCTCGGGGACCTCTCGCTCGCCGGCGGTGCGCTTGCCATCGGGTTTGCTAATATCACTGGGTACTCGGTTCTCGCCGGCCTCGCGGCCGGCATGGAGCCACTCTGCGGGCAGGCGTTCGGCGCAGGCCAGATTGGCCTCGTCAGACTCGCCCTTCACCGGACTGTCCTCCTCCTCCTCTGCGCCGCCGCTCCCATCTCCCTTCTTTGGCTTTATATTCGCCCCGTCCTCCTCCTCCTCGGTCAGGACACCGCCCTCGCCGCTGCCGCCGCGACCTACCTCCACGCCTCGCTCCCCGACCTAATCATCCACTCTTTCCTCCACCCGCTCCGCGTCTACCTCCGCGCACAGTCTGTCACGCTCCCGCTCACCGTCTGCGCCGGCCTCTCCCTCGCCCTCCACCTTCCAGTCAACTACCTCTTCGTCTCGGTACTCGGCCTTGGACTCCCCGGCGTTGCTTACGCCTCTGTTTTCACCAATCTCAATCTCGTCGCCTTCCTCTGTTTTTACATTTATTTCTCCGGCCACCTCCGCGGCCTCCTCTGTTTCTCCGGCGAGTGTTTCCGAGGATGGAACACGCTCCTCTGCCTCGCCGTTCCCAGCTGCGCATCCGTGTGCTTGGAGTGGTGGTGGTACGAGATCATGATCATCCTCTGCGGTCTCCTCGTCGACCGCCGCGCAGCCGTCGCGTCCATGGGCGTCCTCATCCAGACCACCTCCCTCCTCTATGTCTTCCCCTCCTCCCTCAGCTTCGCCGTCTCCACGCGCGTAGCCAATGAACTCGGCGCGAACCGGCCCGACCACGCTCGCCGCGCAGCTAAAGTCGGGCTCAACTGCGGCGCCGCCGTCGGCGTCGCCTCCCTCTGCTTCGCCGTCGCCGTGCGCCGCTCGTGGACCAGGATGTTCACCTGCGACCCGGACGTACTCGCGCTGACCAGCGCGGCGCTGCCCCTGCTCGGCCTGTGCGAACTCGGGAACTGCCCGCAGACGGCCGGGTGCGGGGTGCTGCGCGGCAGCGCGCGGCCACGGGCCGGTGCCAACATCAACCTCGGCGCCTTCTACTGCGTGGGGATGCCGACCGCCGTCGGGCTCGCGTTCTTCGCCGGGTTCGGCTTCGTGGGGCTCTGGCTCGGGCTCCTCGCGGCCCAGGCGACGTGTGTCGCCCTGATGCTCGCCGTCATCGGCGTCACCGATTGGGACGCGCAGGCGGAGCGGGCGCAGCAGCTCACCGGCGGCGCAATCGCCGAAAAAGGCGTCGTCGCTACAAAGGATTCGGTTGTTGAAAAAGATGAAACCATTAAATTGCTTATAAAGATTGAGCAACAACAACAAATTGTAACATTTTAACACCAAAAAAACAAAAATTATAACACGAAGATCTACTGAATTCAAAAACAATAATATATTTTTTTTCTACTGAATTCAAAATTAATAATATTTTTTTTTCTACTGAATTCAAAAACAATAAAATTCTCAGTAATTTTTTATACATAATTAACCATTTCGCATTTCTTATTCAGAAAGTTATCAAACTATTGTTTACATGAGCAAAAGTCTAATTAATTTCTAATAAATTTGTAATTAGGCATGTTCATAGTGTTCACTGGATTGTTAGTCCAGTTTTCAGTTTAACAAATACAATGAAATTCTTAACTGGATAGGAAACACAAAGAGACTAGAAGACCAAATTGTTCATTCATATTCAGGAAAATAGAATCATCATATTATCTGTCGATAAGTTCAACTACTGCATAGACATAGGCTTCAGATTCAAAATGCTAAAGCTCTAATTTCCTTTTTGGAGGAGTCGATACATCTATATGACAATTCGTCTCACCTGATGGTGATGTATCGATTAGTCCCGTGCTTGGCCCAGTGTTCCCTGAGGTCCACTGGCAGGGATAGGTCATGGCCTTCTGCTGCAAGCCGGCTGAGAAGCCTCCTGAACACATTGCCGCTCATCTTTCGCCCTCCCATACGGGCGTGGCGCTTGTTGGGCATCACCGGCAGGGGGTACATTGAAAGAGTAGTTGTGCAACAGGAAGACTGCCATCCCCCATTACCCCATTTGTAGCATTGTCGGTATTTTCCAGTGCATGAACAGACGGGTGCTGGCATCATTGAGTCGTCGAACGTGACCTGGTTCAGACCGAGGTCTCGACTCTCCCAGTCATCATGCTTATGCAATAAAATCCGCTTAGCCGTATTGTCTCCTCCAACCTCGACCTTCCGGTCATTGGACGTCCTTGCGATAGTGACCTGTTTGTTAACTCCACCAGTTTTACTCTTCCTGGGTGTCTTGAACTTCTTCAATGGGGAGGGTCCGGCTTTAGCTCCTCGCCTTGCCTTGTTGAAATTCCAGGATTTCAGATCTGCATTTGAAGCGGTTGGCATGGGCAATACCTCTCTAGGAACCTCGGCTTTAGGGTTGTAGAGAGTATCTGGTATGTGCTGTGACAAAGGTTGGACATATTGAATATGGTGGCGATTTTGCTGGTACATATGTTTATGACTGCATCCAAGTCCGCAATTACTGCTAATACCATTATCTGGTGTATATTCAAGGGCAGCAATAGCATTGTCACGTTCTGCAATGGCACTGTCCCGCTCAGCAATTGCAGCATCACGCTGGAGGTATGCCATGTCTCGCTCAGCCAAAGCAGTTTTTCTCTCAGAAATGGCAAGATCTCGTTCTCGTAGCACTTTGTCTCGTTCAGCCATAATGAGTTTTATGGTTTGGTTATCCTTCTGGGGATGTTGAGGCACCGTCCACTGTGAAATAACAAAAGAATCAGAAATCATGTAGATATAGTAAAATATTCAATGAACTGCCTCATTTAAGTGCATATCATGCTCATCTAAGAAAATGTATGATAAATACGATAAGATGTGAAAAATCAGTACCATCCTCCAAATTAAATATGCATCAACTTCACTGACATCATCTCTATTGGTCACTGTCAACCATCTTCTCGTATGAACCTTTCTGTTCTTGTTATTCGCACATGCCACTCTTACTTTCTTAAATTCTCCTTAACCCATGGTTGTGAGCTGGTTCACTTGCCCTGGTTATGAAAATGGCTCACTATCGTTATTAACCCATCATCAACTCTGTATAAATAGGTTAGTGTTGCCCTCCCATCAGAACATCTTGCTAGTTCGCAAGAACAAATTCTTGCTTGTAGCAAGTGTCGCCTTATAGTACTAAAATGGGAACTGCATATAACTTTGAACTCAGCTTCTTCTAGAAGTTGTAGAAAAAATTATTTGCAAGTGAACCAGATCAACGAGGGAACTGAAGGGTGCAAGGCAGTTATGGGTGGGTTTACATTTGTCTACATGAGATTGTACTAGTTAGATCAATGATTGAAACCCACCATGGGATTGAGATTTCAAAATATTGTCAATAACTATTTAAAAACTGAATATACATGGAACACAAATGAGAATCATCCTGCCAGCATGTATCGAACACATGATAGAGACACAACAGGCAAACCAAACTATTGTGCTTTGTAATGTCATAATACATCTAGCAAAAACAGGTATTCTCAGACCAAAAGTCCTTTGACCATGATGTTAGATGAAAGTAAATGAAAATAGGGCATTCCAATGTTCCACAATGTAGTTTAGTAAAATGTTATGCAAATGGGCTTCCGAAAAGAGTTAGAAATGTGTATCTGTAGGTGTGTCCCATACCTGTGCATGAGAAGGCTTGTACCGTCCGTTCTCTCTTTGCCCACCATCATCCATTACCAAAATTAAATCACAAGTGGAAAACTCCTATATCTGCTTGAAATAAATGTATTATTTGTAAGCAGGAAGCTATAACAAGATTGCTTAATTTGTAACTAAAATTAAAGTCTTAAATTAAATGCACAGGGCGTAACATGATCATTTCTAGTACACTTTACCATACCACTTCAACACATAAGGATATACAACTGCAACTGTGGAAAGAATTGAGGACAATAAATAAACAGGATAGGAAGAGGGTAAGGCCCAAAATTTAATCAAGGTCTCTTCAACCTGACAGAACTCTAACTCCACAGCCAGCAACACTAATCTTAGCTGCCTTACATTCATGGTGGTCATGTAGCAGGTCAAGTATCTAGGTAGAAAAGGAAATGAGAGACTGGTGGGTGAATGCATAGAAAGGGTTAGGCTAACATCCTCCTTGCCACTATTTAAATGCAACCAAAATTAACTCTTAACGCACCCCAAGTCAGGCAAGTCGAAGTGCTTTCTGATATAATATATGCCAACAAACAAATGCAAATAGAAAAGGGTACAGAGAACATCAGGATATTTATTTCATACCATTTGCACAATAAATTGTGCTAGTATTACTTCATAAACACAGGAAAGATATTGAATGTATATTTTCTAGTTATGCATGTTTGATTACAGGTGCCAGCAGTGAAACAGTTGAATCGAGAAGGATAAGGGTAGTCATGCAAATTCACAATTCGAGAGTATTACCCTAGATAGTAATTTATATGGAGAAAAAATTATGCAATAATTCCCCCAGTAAGAGTTTTTACCCATTGATGGTGGTGCTTGTTTCCAAGTTGAGTAGTATGTACTAGTCATTACAGGGTGGTACGAATATCTATGACCCATATTTGATAGCAGGGTATGCTCTATCTATCCTCCTAATGTGAATAAAACTTCTCTTCATCAATAAAACAAGAACATGCAACATTAATAAAGAACTTATATATCCTGTTTGACAACGTATACATACACCTTCAAAAATAGGTAAAGGTAAACTGTCTTGATGCTGACTAATATAAGACACCTTCAAAAAATCTTTTCTCTGATATATCATACTTGTGTACATACGCCAAGATGAAAATTTTGAAAGACTAGGTTAGGTCATTAGGTGGTTCCATATTATGGAATTGTTCAAGAAATTTCAGACATTGTAAAATGCTGCATAGGTCACTGCTTTACATGTTACTATAAAAAGTCAAGAAGTAGCCTACATTTGTAATATGAAGACGAGTTTGGACAAAAGTTCTGCAACTATAAGAAGAAACTTATCGTGGTTAAGCATAGCAGTGGACTACATAGAAGGGCAGAAAAAACTAATGCCTGTTTGTTTTAGAAAATTTTCTAACTTTTTTTTTTCTTAGAAAATAGAATCTAAAATTTTGAAAAGATAAAATAATTAGAATTGACTTTGTTGGCACATTTAAATTTAGTAGAGGTGAATGAACTTCTGATTTTCTGAAACTTGGAAATTGAAAAGAAAAAATTTTAGTTGCCAAACAAGGCCTAAACATTATAATAACTTAAATAGTGCTTGAGGCAAAGGAAAAAAAACGTACAAGAAATCTTGATTACATAGGTTTGGTTCACATAGACTTTATTTTTTTTTTTTTACCTCTGCAATGACGATCTAAGATGCTTAATCAACAAATGAATTTGACAATATAAAAACAAGGAAATCACAAGGTCAAAAGCTTCTACAATATAAGGGTAAAAACATACCTGTGGCAATGCTCCAACATTACACCAAGCTCCTAATACTTAGGTACATCGCCAAAAGTGTAATTCTATCAACTAATACTTGAACCAGCTGGAAATTTGTCTACTTTACTTTCAACGGGCAACAACATTATTATATCAACTCATGGTTCGATCATTAGAAAATGAATGCCATGAGAATGAAAGTTACTTTTTTTTTCCTCCCATATTAATGATTACTCTCAAATACGACGACCTTTACTTTTGTAGATCAAATATTTCATGAACACTTATATTGCCAAAGATTCCCTGGTGAGTGGTGAAAGCAGCACGCATACTCTCGTGGTAAATACTCAGGGATGGTGAGGAATTCGAACGTTTTCAAACAAGCAACATAGCAATTGAATTAGCATAAGTTGAACTAGAGAGTCTTCTCTCCTTCCCAAAGCACGCAATACAGAAAATTTTCACTCCCTGTCCAAAACAAACACTCTCAGTGTTCCAAACCGCACGGGGAGAAAAAAAACAGTAACAAAAGAATCAGAAGTAGGGTTTTATAATACGAGCACTCACAAACAGATTTTTCCTAAAAATCAAAGACGAAAAGTTTGATTAGACGATCGTAGAAGGCGCTATCGCAGCTCACGAGAGCAATGCGAGTTAAAATCAAAGAACCAGACAAAAGCTCACTCGAGAATGAGGTAAAGGCAGTGCAGAAAACCTAAAAGACGTATGGAAAAAAGGGGGCGATAAAGATCCACAAACTCAACTTGATTTCTACCGTCTCTTGCCTCCCCCGAGAAGCATCAAGCGGATGGAACTCGGAGAAATCACATCTCCTCTGCCGCTGCTCTTCCACGCCACTCCTCCACTCTCGTGCACTCTTCTCATCCGTCTCCAAGTCCAGAGCTCTGACCTATGAAGTCTCCATGGGTCCGTCCCTGTTAAACCCACCTACAATAGACAGATGCTCTCATCTTCCCCATTATTTTAACTATTTATGTATTTTATTTATTCAATTATTATTTATTTTATTCTAATCTTGTGTTTACTTGGATGACAACAATATATAAATAAATAAAACAATCAATTTCATTTCTTTTCAATATCTTATAGCATAATAATAAAATCAAAATAAACTATATAAATTCCAACAAAAATAAAAACATTGTAACGTATCATACAAAATATGCATGTTTTATAATGAAATGTTTGCTAGATGCAACAAAATTTAGGCTCATATCAATCTAAGTAGAAAATTAGTGTTTAGTTTACGATACAATGTTCAGAAGTGGAACGAACCCCGGATAACGAGAATTCAAATCTCACCCAAGACACATTACTCTGAATAGTTTAAAAAACTTATGATGTTGAACCATTCATCTGTGATGACCGATAAAAAAACTTTTATAAGATCAGACAAGTCTCCTGTAGGATTAACCGGATCAGGCTATCAGTATTAAAAAAAAAATAGTGTTTGGTTAGAATGGCAAATAATATCATCAATTACACAATTGCGCTTCCAAATTGAATAAATTCTGCGGCATTCCTGGTCAACAATCACAGTTTTGCATTCATATTTATAGTTCAAACAGCTTGTCCCCAAAGATTTGATTTGATCTGCAACAACAACAACAAAAAAGTTCCAATATTAATAAATTTCCACAGCAGATAAACTTTACTGACAAATCGATAAGACAAGTTGATGTTTGGCTAAAGAAAATTGATAGAATCTTCAGGGTTACTAGATGCAGCTCAAGATCTTTAGCAATGCAAAGGGCATAAGAACTTAGTTAATGGAATTTGTATCTTTCATCATCATATCAAATACACCAGGAAAAGTGTTCATCCTTTTCTTTGTTATGGATTCAAACCTTCTCTGGCAATTTTCCTAGTTCTATATAAAGCCGAAAAACTTGCGAGGCTTTGTTTGATATGGTTGACTCTCCTTCTTTGACCTTTTCAAGAAATCATTTGATATTGCTGGATTTTCACCGAACTTTTCCCTGCACTTGAAGGATATGCTATTCATTCATATAGGACACTTTTGAATCATATAAGTCTGTTGCGAACAACACTAAAATCAACAGATAAATCTCTAACCCTGCTGTTTCTTGAATCCGTTTCTGATAAACTAGCCTTACAAAAAGATCATTTGACAGCTTCTTTCTTGCATCCAATTCATCAGTTTGCATTGTTCTAATCTTGAAAATTTAAAGAAAGATGATATCTTCGGAAGCTCACACAAAGCGGCGGCCCCTGGTTCTGAAGTTGCATTTGCCTACAGTAGAGCAGTAAAACCTGAATTTAGCGCATTCCATCATGGCGAAGAAGTACTAACAAGCATAATCAAAAATTGAATTACTGGACTTGAAGAAAAACTAGCATGAAACCTCTGCAGCTTTCAGGGCAGCAACTCGTGCAGCTTCTACATCAGCAAAGTAGCAGCTTATTCTTCAGATACAGCTTAAATATTCTTTGCAGACAACCCTCATTGGTTTTAGATGGCAAATGACTTCCCGATGAAGGAACTTGCATTTTGCATCCATTTTTCTGATCTATTAGTAGTGGCATCCAGATGTGGCTTCTCATCCTTAGATCTTACTTTGAATAGTTCTGATCCCGTTGCATGCTTTAGTAACTTCAAATCAATATAACCAGAATGAGTTTTAGAAAAGTAAAAACTGGAGGCAAAATAGAGGTAGAACATCATTTTGCATTCTTTACAAACCAAAGCTCTTCGGTTCATATGAATCAAAAGCAATGCTTGTAACTTGAATTATTGCTATTTTATCAATATTTTTTTAAAAAAAAATCAAATAGTAGCACATGTGCACAAGGTAGTTCTAGAAGGAAGATCATGGACATTCCTCCTCACATAACTCAGAATATCATATTTTTAAAAAATGAAATTACATTGTGTGTCACATAGATGCCTTACAATTCACAACTATAAAAAAGATAGTTTTGAATGATAGGCAGTATCATGTCACATGCAACCTAGATGGAAAATATAATTGACAAACCTGGATCTTCTAGTGACAATCAAAAAGTGCGGTTCAAATTTGTAGTTATGAACTTGGATGTTAACTTTAGTTCCTAAGAAAAGGAAAAGACGGATGTGACTATGAAATAGTCTCCATGAAGCTCTTTCTTCATTCACCCAAGCACACAATGCGAGTCTAACACTGATATATGTGCATGCAACAGCTAGTTAGACTGTGTAAAGGAGTTGAATTAAAAAATGCTTACAGGAAAAGAACTTGAAGTAGAAGCTTAACACAGTAGCAAGCAATGCCACTTACTCTATGGAGCAGATAAAAAATCATTCTTGTAACTATATAATTTCTCATGATCAGTTGTCAAAATGTAAATGAGACAGAAAGTTCAAGTATAAATATGACAATAATTCGTTTAAACAAATAAGTCAGTCAACTGAAAAATTCAACTCCAAAAAAATCGATAACAAATGTTTCCAGGAGAAGGGAGACTATGATGAAGCAAACCTCACTTCAATACAAATGCCAAAGACTTCAATTACAAATGTGTCAAAGAAATCTCTAAATAACTTGGGGCAACCAAAGTAATGAAACTGAAAAAAGTATATGACGGATTGAGAATCTACTCCCAAAGCCACTATGATATTGGAAGATGTATTGATAATCAAGAACTTTTAGAAGATGAATTTGGTACTCGATTAAGAAACTAAATTAGAAACATCCATCGTCAGAAAGCCAAACTTTTGTAAGTTAAACAGAAAACAATTCATGACAAGCAATATATTGCAAGGACTCTGTTTTTCTTTTACGGAATGACATGGAAGAAAATGAAGAAATTGGACCTAATCATGGTACTGAACTATGATTTACCCTTGAGGATTTATTCATTAATAGACTGTTGAATATAATTTAGAAAACTAATCCAAGCTCTACCATCAACTATCCAACTGCATGAATAAAAACTCAATTAGCAATCATGCAAAACCTGAATAACAATCAAAATATCATCCAACTATGATGGCAAGCCAGATGCTATAGAAAGTTAGCAACTATAGAGCATAGTTGGATAACTTCATGCAGTGTAGGATGCTAGTTACTGACATGCCACACAGATAATAAGATGAATCATTCAATGGGAATTGATTAATCCATCATTAGCAATTTACATCATGAGCAAGTGCTTGGAGCCATAAGAGCTAATGCAACCTAACAAACAGAAAATGAGGTTGTACAACAAGTAAACATGTCATTTAAGGAAACAATAACAGAAGTTGAGAATACTGTCATCAAAATAAAGTGTTATTTTTCTCATGAAAAGGTTACAAAGGGTATCAGCAATATGAATTCCATAACTATACAGCAAGAAGAAAGCAAAGGCAAATGTCTGCACTCATCTAAGAATCCTTGATCAAAAGAATAAGGAAGCTCTGTGACTTGAAACTGTAATTTGTCAAATGGGACAATGCAGTAAAGACTACTTCATCATGTAGACATAATACCACAAAATATTTGTCAGAACTCAGTTTCCTATTATCCTGCACAAAATTCCATTGATTATCCATGCCCTCAAACATTGTGACCATCTATCACCTTCGCATTTCCTCCTGAGTAGCCAAACTTGGAAGGAGAAATTGCATTAGAGCCCTCAGGGATAAACCTTAAGGTGCATTTATAGAGCAGCTGGTGGCCGATAAATCCAATCAAGATATCTTCATTTAGCTTGGCATACACATCAAAAGGCATTCGATAGAGCTGGTCCAGAATGATGTTGCCAACACTCCAACACTTCCAGATTCCATCCACACAGCAATCTAATCTGCAAGTGTTAGACTTGTATCATTCAGACAATAGCACTTCGAGTATGTCCGAATTCCATGGCATTCCTGGCAACATCACAACTTCACACCCTGATGCATAGTCAAGTGTCTTTCAATCAACTTGTCCACAAAAGATCTAATCTGCAACAACAAAAATCAGTAGATAGTCAAAATATGACAGCAGTAATAAAATTTTAAAAAAAATACTCTGGTGATGAAACTTTATTGATAAATTAGCTATTAACATCAATGAAGTGAAACACAGAAGTACACAAAATACAACAAATCAAAAAGATAAGATGTGATTAGCTAAAGAAGATTGATCAAAACTTCCAAAGTTGTTAGAAGTATGTCAAAATCTTTAGCATTTTACAAAGATTTTTTGCATGAATAAGTGGATACAGTTACTATATGAAAAGTTGAACTGACCTTGTTCTTCCGTCTAAAATCAAGAAAGTCATACACAGCCATATTTTTCTCTCTTTCTGTACATTGTTCCATTACCTGGCAAAGTCAAAGTAAAGGAATATAAAAATAAAAATTCTAGAAACTGAATTTCAAAATTTTATCAAAGCTAGTTGATATAACAAATTATCAAGATAAGTTAAAATGGGAATAATATCCTATCATAAAATATGTCCGGATCCAATATCTAAATCATGATAAAGAAAAAATACTGAAGAAAAATGCCTGGTACAGACAAATCAAAATAATTGAGAAGATAAAGAAAACTCCTCATCCGTCTCCATATAAAATATGCTCGCTAAAACAAGCTATTGTACTGTGAATGACTTAAAAGTAACCATAAGCATTTGCCTTGGTTGCAGCTTTCTTCATTATGGATTTGTATCCTTCTCTGTCAATCTTCCTAGTTCTGTATAAAGGCATCAGTAGGGAAGCCACAAAGTCCACAACTCCCTGTTTAATATGGTGGACTCCTCTTACTTGATTTTCAAAGAGTGTTTTGTTTTCTTCGAATTGTATGGCAGCAACTTCGTCACTGTGACACTGGTTTTGTACATCTGGTAACACTTCCTTGTTGGATTCTTCCTCATCTCTCATATGAATACTGTAGTAAAAATCAGCATCTGCATCCATTGCCTGTGACTGCCATCTCTCTATGGCAACAGAATCCTTGACACCACCACTACCAGCCCTATCTGTATCAACCCATGCTCTAGTCATTCTGCTATCTATTGCTACACTTTCTCCAGAATGTTCCCTTGCATTTGATGCATATGCTAATTCATTTGAATAGCTAGAATGAGTATGGTTATCACCAGATAATTTTGAATTGTCCATGTTACCACATGCAACACTAAAATCAACAGACCAATCTCTAACCCTGCAGTTTCTTGAATCTATTTCTGAGGCACAATCTTGCCTAATAAAATTGCCATCAGATTGCCTCCTTCTGACATCCAATTCTTCAATTTGTAGACAGTGTTCACGCCTTGCAAATTTATGGAAAGATGGTATCTTTGGAAGTTCACGCATTGTAGTGACCTCGGCTTCTGAAGTTGCATATGCCTAACACAAACAATGAAAATTTGAATTTAGCACATTCCATCATTGCAAAGTACTAACACGTGTAAATAAAAATTGGATTATTGGATGTAATGAAAATTTAGATGTAAACCTTTGCAGCTTTCAGAGCAGCAGCTCGTGCAGATTCTATGGCAGCAAAAGTCGCAGCTTCTTTTTCAGAAATAACTAAACTATTCTTTGCAGCTGCCATTCTCTGGAAATGCAATGATTTGACATCAGATTTTAGGCTCATTGATGATTCTAACTTTGTGGCTGCAACGTCAGTCTTTCTATTGTTTGCTTTAGATGGTGAATGACTTCCAGAAGATGAACGAACTTGCAAATTGCATCTAGTTTCTGATGTCTCAGTAGATGCACGCGGTTGGGATTTTCCATCCTTAGATCTTACTTTGGAAAGTTCCAATCCTGTTGCTTGCCTTAGCAACTTCAGACCATTAACAGCCTTTTCCTTGCGGAAAACTTCTACCCACATCTTGACAAGCTGGCTTGCAACAGAACGAATATCACGACTAGTATGCACACAAACCTTCTCCTTAATGGTTCTTCCAATTCCTATAAAAGGAATAAGAAAAGCTAACATTTTAATTTAACAATGCTTAATTAGAGATTAGTGTTGACTGGACATAAATGCAGTCAAATATCAAAATCGATTCATGTTAAAATGGGGTACTAAAATATATTTTTATCAATATCCCCTTTTTTAAATAATTAGCCCAAGATACTGAAAAGTCTTACAGGGATTTCATCTCCATCCACCCTAACTCATGTCACTATCACTCAGCTATCATAAAAAAAATAGTAAGCCTCACATAATAGTTCAAGCAATAGAGAGTATCTCCTACCAATGTTAAAAACTAAATATCAAAGGAAAGAGAAGCAAAATATACACTTCTATAAATTGGTCATATATATTACCACCATGAAATGCTAGAGGGGCAGAACGAGTTGAGCCAATTATGTAATGTTGAGGGCAACTCATCTGACCTAGACATGGGCCTAACATAACCCATAAGCAATTTAAATTTTTTTACATTGCATTTTATAAATTACCCATTCTTTTCCCTAAAATATTTTAAAAAACAAAAATAAAAACTATCAAATAAGTCATAATTTTTCCTAAACACTTAATAAAATGTTGGCATAAATTTTTAGATTTAATATCATTGTTTTAATAAATAATTGTATTTTGTAATATCTTATTACTAAATTCATGGCCCATAAGCTGGCACAGATCATCCTGGGCCCAAGCTGAGCCTAGGGTAATGTCATCAAGGGTTAGGTCACAAACTTGACATGGTTCAAACATGCCCTTGCTTGGCCATGACACAGGTTATTGACAGTTTGACATCCCTATGAAATTCTATATTGAACATGCACTAACCAAGAATTACCTTGCTAGAAAGATGCATAACTAATGCAAACAGATAAAGCTTCAAGTTGTACCAATGTAAATGAAGTGACAGTTCAATCTTAAAGAAAGAGGAATTATAACCTGGAGGACGCAGTTATGAAAAACAAAAAATCATTTGAAAAACAGAATACCTGATAGACGAACAGCAACTAAATCAGTTGATACAAGCACAAGCAAGCGGACACAATGTCGCAAGAGTTGAGTCGAATTTTTCCCTAAAGAATCCTGTTTTCATGAAGAGGTAGTGGAAATGTTTGTTTAGATATTAATCATGAAGTTTGCTCATAAAGACTTGACTAGGAAATCTTACAAGGATCCAAGTGTTCAGTGTGCCAAGTCCTTCTCTAGTCCCAGTGAAAGATTTTAGAGATTCAACAGGAAGACGCAATAGTTCTTTAGCCAGATGAAGTCGTCCAGATGTAGTCTTTGCACTAAAGAACAAGTCCTGTAATACAGAATCATTGGTGGGCAATGACTGCTTCCCATCTGAAGAGCTTTTGGATAATGCACCCAGTTTGTATGCATCAAGTTGCTTTGATAAGTCCTTTACTTCATTTCGTTGACTGTCAGACTGTTTTTGTATAGCTTCCATCCACTCTACCTCTGCTAGGTGATCCTTACCAGTGGTCAAGATGTCCATAATGCGTACTGCTTCTCGAAGACCACTCATCATAGCACCACCAACAGTATCAGGGTGTTCTTTACAGGTTGCTTCACCTGCAAAAAATAAACAGTTTGCAACTGGTCTTCCCAAAGTATCATAATCATCACCAGAAGCTCCAATAGCAACATAAGAATAAGCACCCCTACTAAACGGATCCATGCCCCAATTGGTCACAACAGATGCAACTGGATCTGGTACAGCTGCTTCACTAAAAAGCTTACGAAGAACCAGCAATGCATGGCCGACATGATCAGAGTTGTCAAAAGTTTGTCCATTCTTAGCTGACTTTCCAACAACAAGTGCTATAAGAACAGGTGCACCAACTGTCTTCTTTACATTCCAAAACATAAAACATTGTCCCCTTTGATTAGTTTCTTCTGCAGTAGCTCCAAAGTAGTCAACATTATCATCCCAAAAAACTGTAGGAAACTCCAAGATGACTTTATTCAGCACACCAAAGCCAAGCCTTCGTATAGATGCCTGCTTCCAATCTGGTAAGGTAGGAGAGAATTTTATAGTCTCTGCCTTTAGGCAACCAAGTGGCACAGTGATCAAGACTGCATCCCCTACAAATTCCTTTCCACTTGAGGTAATTACTTTAACCTGTTTTTCATCTTGAAGGGCCCCACCTGTTTCATTAATGTCGTAGATAATCTCAGTAACATTTTGGTTCAGTTGAATATCAAGTCCCATGCCTAGACTTTCTACAACCGTGCTGTATCCCCCTTTAATCATACAGTGGGGACCACCAAATCCTCCATAAACATCATCTTGATTCCAATGCGGGAGAGATACATCCGTGAGTGGTGCAGCACAACCATATTCCAAATGTGCAAAGTGCCAATTCATCACTCTTCGTTCCAAAGGACTCAAAACATTAGTTTTAAGTTCATTGTCAACACAATCTGTTGATATACAAGATGAAGAATTTACAGTTGCAGCTACTTTTATAGGATTATTTACTAAATTTGGTTTATCGAACTCTGTGACTATATCAGATGTTGCCTTGGACATGCGTCGGTACCTAATAGCATATTCCAGTCCATCCTCAAGAGACATGTTCATTGCACTCTCACCATGTTGTGCCACAAGAAGTTCCATGTCATCAAGAAGACTATTATATTCAGTTTCCAATGCCTCATCTAAATCACTTGGAACTTTATCCCCCGTGACTATATCGTAGAGTGGGCAGTCACTATTTAAAACAGTCAACTCAAGACCCAACTGGCTACATACCAAGGATGATGGATCTGGCCTTCTTTCAGTAGCAACATCAGCCTCTACACCAGTGATGATGCTGGCACCAAGATCAACAGGAACTGAAAGTGAGGAGCGATCTGTGTATATACGACCCCCAAGTCTATCTCGAGCCTCAAGCACAGTCACACAAAAGCCCTGGCGGTGTAAATGGCGTGCTGCAGTTATGCCAGAAGGACCTGCTCCGACAATAATTATCTTCTTCTGAACATTTGGATCAGATTTAGTATGATTATCTGCACCTAAAGGTTGTACAGATGCCAAATGAACATTAGCATGTCCACTCTCCATTTCTTTGATACTATCTGTATCAGAGAAAGCCAGTGCATGCTTTGAGGAAACATCAACTATTGGTCCACAATCAATGGTGTCAATTTGTTGACAAGCTATCAGAGCTTTACAAGTTTCTGCATTGTCTTCTTGATGAGCATCACTCTGTCTAGTCCCTTCATCATGTGAAGTAAAATTGTCAACTGCATTCGTTAAGTTGGATTCTGAGTCCCAGCACCCTAGGTTCCCTATCATAGAAGTTGTGAAACATTCGGCATCACATGCAGTAACTGCTGGCACCACATCTTGCTCTATCTTAGTATGCCCATTCACCTGAACATTTAGAGAGTGCTCCAATCTGCCACAAGGTGGCAGGAGACTCTCACCTTCATCATGTCCTACAACCAATTTCATGTTTTGCTGAACTTCAGTGGGATTGTTATTCAGCATCGCTGTAGTATGCTCTAGAAGATTAGCCTGAAAAAAGTTGCGAGTAATTTTGTCCAAACCAGCTGCATTCACCATGTGATCTCCCTTATCTTGAAGCCTTTGCGGATCTCTGTGATAAGATAGACTACCAAGTTTCACAATGCCTTGCTCTGAAGCAACTCCTGCATTAATGTAACCCTACAAGAAAATTATTAGCAGCTGAATTTCTAAGCTCATCGTGCTGGAAGTATCGCATCAATTGAGAAAAGAAACATATATAGACAAAAGTACAAGTAATCTTAAAAGATGTCCAGAATAAAGGAAGAAAACTATTAACCAGGAAGGTAAAGAAAGTTCAGTACATACAAAGATATCTCAAGGCACACGGACACTGAATAAATATGATTTAATTGCACGTATTGAAAGAAGATGTGCAATACTAGAAGGATAGCTATCAAAATTAAGATTTAGAGGATCCATAAGTCTTATATTAATTCAAAAAAAAATTCCTTTCTATGAAGTAACTTACATTACGATCAAGAAACATGTAGATTTCACGAATGAGGGTTTGACGTGGTGGTTCATCCTTTAAAGGAACATCACTTATGCCGCAGCTCGTACGAGGGAGTATGTGTTTGACATCTTTACTCCAACATCTTAAAATGAAGTTCCTGCCATTCAAGGTAAAAAAGTATATGTACAGTCAATTAACAGAGTAATCAACACAAAGGCTAAGCACACCTTGAAAAGATCATGAATCATCTTTTCAATTTTTATACTACCAAATAGAAGTAATTAACATTTAGTAAGGATGTAAGGGGAAACAAAAACATAGTAAAACACATTAGCTATTACAAAATGGAAAATGCAAAAATGCCTTGATTAAAAGAAATATTTTTAGGGATGCAGAAAAACAGAAGATGAACAGAAGAACAAAAGATATGCTGGTGCAGAAAAGCTATAAGCGCAAATAGCAGATAGTTCCTTGTCAAGAGAAAAATAAAATTACTTCCTACAGGTTCACAGAAGGTAGTTTACCTGCAATCCAAATATTCTTGAAGACCACCTCTTCGCTTAAAGACATCCCTGAACTTAATCTTCTCAATATGATTAACAGCATGAGGTTTTAGGCCAGCAGCTACTGCTACCGAATCAGAATTAGTAGCATCCACTGAAAAACATGATTTAGCTTTTGGTCTAGAAGATTGGTTTTCATCAGCTGTAGATATACTTGTGTAGAAACCTTGCTCATGCATAAGGATTTCCCAATCGACGTCTCCCTCACATGCCATGTCACCAAGCCTGTGCATTTTTGCATAAGAAATTGTAGATTGGTTATTTTCTAGTAGTTCAGTTTGATGGGGTTCTCTCTGATCAATTCTAGTATCAAAATTAACTGCATCAGGATCCTTCTTGGTTGTGGGAACTTTATTGGTGATGGAAGAAGGTTCTTTGGGAGCATCGTGTAAGATAGGATTTACCAATGAGACTCCCTCACTAAAAGCTTGATGTATAACATTATCAGGTTCAAGATCGTCTGCAACTAGCATCCTAGCAGGTAAGCATTGTGAACTACAGGATCTTGCATTATGATAAGCTGAATGATTTGGATGGGCAATTGAACTATGAGTTTCTTCAGCATTCACACCCGCATGAGAGAAACACAAACAAGACAAATGCTCATTATGGTCTCCACCAATCCCGCAAGTTTTATGGAACTCTAACTGAAGCTCTTGACGTTGGTCCCTCAGTGAAACTTGAGGACATAAAAGTTCATTATGGCCTTCAGAGTTTATCACATTTGTTATTTTAATTCGAGATGGTGTCTTATCATCATGATAGAAGGATCTTCCAAGTATTCTGCCAGAATTTGATTTTGGCATTTCATCCCTGGCTAAATTCCCAGTACAAGGGTGGAAATATCTTTCATTCAGTAAGGGCTTCATAAATTCTTTCTTTGGTTGTCTAAGAGAACAAATTCCTTCAGGAGCTTTAGGAATGCCTTTATCAGGAGAAGTGTTGGGTCCCTCAACTTTTTCAGACAACTTATTGTTTGAAAGAAATTCAGTTGTGTACTGGCATTGTACAACCATAACCCCATTGCAACCCTCAGATGAAACATCAACAGAATTTGATAGACATACAGGGTGTTTGACATTAGCCTCTTTTGTTGTGATCTTTTCATTTACCTGGTCAGGTAGCTTCTCATAGAAGGTTTGGTAAGGAGTTTGTACCTGTAGGACGGAAGGAGCAGAATCATCTAAAGGTTCCTCAAAATGTCCATCAGAACCACCATAACAATCAAAATGTGCACTTCCCTCAACAGCCAATACTGAAACAAAAGATGCTTCCTGAGTCAGGCAGCAAAGTGGTTGTTTGAGAGCACTAGCTGAGTCAAGAACATCAGATGCCATTGGAGTAGGTACCATATCTTCCTCAAGCAAAGATGAGCCAGTCATTGTTTTTCTCAAGGAAACAGGTTGTTCTATAACTGACATTCCAGTATCAGAGATCCCACACAAATGCTCCTTTGACAAGTTATCGATCTTCAAGTCTGGAAGAGTACAGTATTCAGACTTTCGACGATTCCTTCTCTTGATAACTTTTTCTTTGGATCCATCTGAAGTTAAGGATAAACGACTCTTTCTCTTGAAAACTTTTTCTCCAGATCCATCTGAAGTCAAGGATAAACGACTCTTTCTCTTGATAACTTTTCCGTGGGATCCATCTGAAGATAAACTATGTTTCATAGAAGGAGAACTCAGAAGTACATCAGTAGAAACCATGTCCATTTTGAACTTCATCTCGGCGTCAGTGCATGAGGTTCCCCCTGTTCCTTTCACCTTCTTGGTTGGATGAACACTCTTGACAAAGGTGGACAGTGAATCTCCCATTCTCCCATCTGAAAAATTGTTGTCATGCACCAGGGGCACTCCTTTGGCCTCATCTTTGCCAGTTAAAGCACGCTGGTATCCTCTACGTCCGTGACTTCCTGAAGTTCCTGGTTGCCCACGGCGACTGAAAATAGCCTCCATCTTGTCCAAATTTGCACTATCCAATGAAAGGGAATCCTTGGATCCTTCAGACACAAGGCCACCAGTAGCACCTTTGCCTTTCTTCGGAGCCTTCAGCTTCTTCCTAAAGCTGGCTAATGTATCGTCCATCCCACCCATATGTATCTGCTCATCACATCTAGGGTTTTCGGCTCCAACTCTAACTGAAGGCGGCTTCCTTTTTTTCGCAACCTTAATCTTTTTGAAATTGAACAGGGAACCAATCGGACGCTCATCCTCATCAAACTCGCCGACCTCCGCCTCATCCGACGGCAAAGTCTTCCTCTTGCGCCCTTTCTTCTCCATCTTAGAACTCTCGGACCTCGGCTCCGAGTGCCGCGGCTCTACCTTGCCACAACCACCAGGTGAAACATCATCAGGCTTATTCTCACCTTCCATCAACGCTCTTCCAAACACAACCCTTGCCTCATCAAAATCACGACTTTTCCCCAACCGTTTTCTGAAGCCGAAACCGCCGATCGCTCAGGCGCCCATCGGAAGCCAAGAGATCACACCCGGTACAAAAGGAAACGTGGAGTTCGAGGCGACGGCGACTAAATTCCTGGTTGTCAGACAGCGAAAGGGCCCGCAGCGTCCCGTTGCAAGGAAGCGGCGGGGAGGGAAGGAAGCCCGACCTGAAGATTCCGGCGATCCAGAGAGGCCGAGCAGGTAGGGAGGGAGGGAGGCGATGGAGGGCGGTGGTGGCGGCGACGGCGAGGAGGCGACAGGTTGGTATTGTTGGCGAAGAGGGGAAGCGGAAGTGGGCGGGCTTGAGCTCTTACAAGGCAAAATGATACCCTTTTTGTGGAAGCTGTTTTGCCTTCGCCCTTCTAAGGCTTGGGCTTGAGTATTCCTTTTATTATTATTATTACTACTTTTTCCCCCCTTTTTTTTTATCTATTCAATTAAAAAATATATGAGATTTATATACTCTTTGGAATATCCTAAAAAAATTCCTAATTTTTTTTTCCTAATCGAGAAGAAATTTAAGGATTGAGCACCATTTTAATTAGTAACAAATTATTTTAATTTAAAAAAAATCTCAACTATAAAAAAATTATATAACCTTGTTTCGAATTGAATAGTAATATAATAGATGAATAAATTTCTCACCTTAAAATTTCCAAAATAAATAACTTTTCTTTTCCGGAAGAAACGTTCCTTAAAGTTAAAAAAAATAAACCACAATAATATATATATATATATATATATGAAAATAAGCATGCTAATAATAGATGCTAAATGTTAAATAAATATTAAATATCAACAAATTAGATACATATCCAAATTATATACTTGATTAAATACTCTAAAAGTAATTTATTCATTTATTCACATAGTAATACTTGATTAAATATATTATTTTTATGATCTTAAATTTGCTGAGAAGGTTTATCTAAACATTCATTCATACTGGTTGTTTTGTAATGGGTAAGCAAACAAAACCCACAACAAAAACCAAAAAAACAAAAAAAAAAAAAGTGTAAGCAAAGGTTAGAACTCCAAGCATAAGCTTTGCTGTTGCTCTGTAAATGGTGAGAGTCTATCAGAATGAGAATGAAGGCCATGGTTCAGTTCAAGCTTCTCAGCCATGGCTAGCTCTTTTTCTTCCCTCTCTGCCATAGGCCACTCCAACACCCAACACTCCTCAGTTTTGCATCCCTGTAAAGATCAAACAAAACAAAATAAAATAAAATATAAAAGAGTTTTTTTTTATGAACAAATTTTCAAGAGATTGCTCAGTATTACTACTTTACTAGTTTGTCATTGGTTTTCTCTCTTCTTCTTGGTCTCTGTTTATGTACACCTTTTTCTTTGTCAAAAAGTTAAATATTCTTCTTATTTTTTTTTTGTGAATTAATTAAACAATGAATTCAGATTTCTTTTGTATTATTTTCTGCCATTTCTTTTTGACTGTAGACCAGTAAACAAAGTCTTACTCAAACTCCACAAATTGTTAAGATCTTTAATAATAAAATATTTTTTTCTCTATTTACTTGAACACCATTGTTATCGATGGAAGGATAAATCTACAATAATAGTTAAATTATAGGGCGTTGCGACAATAAGTATAAATTGGGAGGGCCATGTTGCTAATAATAATAATAAACTAAGTTCGAGGGTTAAATTAAAATGTTACTCGACCTCACCTCTTCTTGCCGTCTTCTTCCGTCGCCGCCGCCGGGCGGCGGCGGCTACCGTTCGTCGGCGTCGTCAGGCTCCTCGACAAGGACGACGGCAGGTACAAGTTGAGCAGCACGCCGTCACTGCTGCTTCCGCCGCCGCTGCTGGTTCTCCTCTTCTTCTTCTTCTTCTCCTCCGTCCGCACCAGTACCGGCGGCGAGTCTTTCTGATCCTTTCCGGCCGCTGGAGCCAGAGAGCGACGCTCGACGAGGTCGGTGAGGGAGAGCTCGTACTCGGATTCAGGGACGTCATGCAGGAGCAGGAGCAGCTCCTCGCGGCTTTTGGCGATCTCCAGGGCTCTCGAAGACACCGGCGCCGCCGCCATGAAGCCGCCTTCTTCCATCTTCTTGCCGGGGAGCCAGAGCGGCGCTCCACCGAGGGGAGTTGCAGAACCTGCGCTGCCTTCCAACATGGCTTTGGAGAAGAGCTTTCGATTTGATTGTTCGCTGCTTTAATAGTTCTTTAGTCTTTGTTTGGTCAACAAGAATCCTTTGATTGGATTAGTTTAATATCTCTTTTAATTTGATGCTTAATGATACTTAAGCTAGCACAAAGATTAATTAAATACTAATTAATCTTTGTTGCTCACAAAAACTATGCTCCACATGTCCTTGAGATGCTTAATTGCTTCTTTTTGGAGATAATAGAAGATTAATTAAGATAAAGGGTGGCCATTATCTAATGGTAGCATTAGATTAATGGCTAGAAAGATACTTAAAGAATTGAAATGAAATGGGGACAAAAATGCATAATCATATTTACCAGAAAATAATTAAATAAATAAAGTTAAAGAGAAAGGAAAATAATGATAAAAGGAAGGAGAGTATTTGACCCGAAGTGGCTAAGAGGCACTTTTTAGACTCAAGGAATTATCGCCGAGCATAGAAAATGAGTAGAATAAAAAGTAAAATGAAAATAAATAAATAAATGGAGAGAATTTATTATTTTTTAAAAAAAAAATACTTTTCAAAGTCAACAAAATACCTTTAATGTTTTAAAAAACTCTACTATTTTGACCGCCTAACTATTAATACCGTTAGTTCCGGCATTCAGATAATAATTTAGTAACGATATTTTGGTAAAAGGAGCATTTGAATTTTTAAAATTTCTTAGTATTTCCTAAGGATTGCACTTTTAAAAAAATATATATCTTTTTTTATTAAAAAAATCCCCTATGATTCGCGACCAAGGCAGCTATGATCTCATAGCCAGGCCACCCAGCAACCATGGTCACACACCCAATCGCAGTCGCACCACCAAGTCAAGCCACTAGGCAATCGCGGTTGCACAACCAAGCCTCCGAGTAGTCATGACCAACGGCCAAGTAATAGTGACCACAAAACCAAGCCGCCTCACCATGCAACCATAACTACTTGTGTGTGCAATTGCTCCTCCTCCGTGTTGACTCTGGGATAAATTTACGAAGACACTGAGGGCGAGTATAGTCACCTTATGCCATCGTGTGCGATTACTTATTGACACGACTACCTAACTACGGAGTTGCCTAGCCGACCACCCTAGCCAATAGATCACATGAGATTTTTTTTATTTTTTTTAAATTAATAAGAAAGATATTTTGGAAATAAAAAATCCACCCTTTGAAAAATATGATATGAAACTATAATGTACCTTTTACGAAATTCTAAAATCCAAGTGTCATTTAACAAAATGCCCATTTAATAACAGGCATGTCACATGTATTTAAACTTCCAAAGAATGTTTTCAAACAGGAAGAAAAATATATTTAGGCTAATCACAACTTCCAAGAAAATAATTTAAAAGAAAAAACAGAACAGATCAACAATCACCATATAACAAAAGGTTACACTGATGCGTCAGGAGTGTTTGGTTGATGGGTTTAGGAATGAGGGAATGGAATGATAGTAAAAGATAGTGTTTGGATTGTGGGTTTGGGAATGATATTTTGGGAATGATTACTAGATTTATGGGAATCAACCAAACTCATATAACATGGTGGGTTTCATTTCCATTCCTATTCCCATTCCACCCTACTATCAAACTCATACCCATAGTCATTCCCATAGTTTAACCAAACGCCCCCTAAGTGTTTTCCTGTATCCAGCTGAATGGTTGAAAACCTAGAAGAAGCTAAGTAATCTAGTACATATATCTCAAATTTTTTAAAAAGAATATATTTGCAGATCAGGTGCACCATTCCAGGAACCAATCTCCTATTGCCAAACTTGGCCATATCCCAACCACAATAATAGCAGTTTGTTGACAACTATAAAAAGGACAGCCCGGTGCACGAAGCTCCCGCTATATGGGGTCCCAGAGAAGAATCCATTGTACGCAGCCTTACCCTGCTTTTTGCCAGAGGCTATTTTCAGGATTCGAACCCGTGACCTTTACCGTTGCACCAAGGCTCTCCTTCTATGTTGACAACTATACCAATTCAATAAACTTTTGACAACTATCACTATTCAATAAGCAATAATAAGCAGGCTATATGACAAATATCTCATACTTACACGGTCAAGTCCTAAACACCCACATAATGTTGCAACTGTCCATACAGATAGAGCAGTCGCCTCCTCTTCTGCTAAAAGAGAATGATGCACCTAGAGTACAAGGGTAGATTAAGCAAATATGAGATCTCCAACATGCTTGAACATACGAGAAGGATTTCATAGAAGATATTGAAGTAATTAGATAGCAAAGTAGAGCTGAATTATCAGCAGAAATGAACCTCAGTCATTTCTAAGCTTGTACATCCAGATCTTATATCAATAGTGGAGCCAGCAATATGAAGAACCGTTTCACCAGGCCTATGAAAATCCAACGGATGTAAGTGCTCTAGAGGCTTAAATGTTAGTGTTGATCCTCTAGCAGGACATTCTAGACCATAATACTGACAAATAATCTGTAAGGATCCATTGCAGTTTGCCTGAGAATACATCCAAGCAATTGATCAACCATTAGTGAATTTATGACGTGCATATATTTCAGAAATCCTTAACTAAAGCACAAAAGGCATTCCAACCTTGGCCCATTCAAGAATTTTACTGTGGCGATTTAGATCTTCTTGACCAGAAGAAGATGGTTCTTCCAGATCTGAATCATCATTATTTCTCCTCAGATTTATACCTTCGCATGGAGATCCCTGTAAACTGAGTGTACAGAGGAAAGAAGTTCTTAGTCATTACACCAAAACCGAAACTTTTACAAGAAGTAGCCTTAATTTGTCTATTCTTCCCGGCAGTAATTTTGTCAAGGATTGGCAAGACTAAACCGAAGCTTTCAAATTACAATGGAAGCCTTCATTTACACAAAGTGTTCATGTGACAGAAAAGATCTATTTTGAACGCAATAAGAAATTGTCTATATCCTACCAAAGTCATTGATCTTTATACAGGCCAAGCTAAACTTAATATATATATTCATGCAAACTTACAAAAAAACATGGAAAAAACCATTGTAGGGTTAATTGACCCTAATATATATATTCATCCAACCTTATAAAATCAAAAAGAAAAAAAATTGCAAGAAACCAAAGTAATATTCTTCTGTTGACCCTCAACATAAAATTTAATGATATGAGAACTACAACTCAGGAGTAACAGCAACCAAATGAGTGGGCCTGTTACGCCTGTACCCCACTGGAATTGTATAACTACTCAAACTCAAAGAAGCCTTGGATCCTTTTCTGCATCTGGAAGATTTGTAATAGGTTACACACATAAGAGAAACAAGCGTACCAAACTAATAAACAGTTTAGTTATTTATCTTTATTACATTTTACATCATGGATAACAATAATTCAAACAATTTGAGGTAGCCAGTCAAAGATGTGCATAATTAATACTCTAAGAGGAATATATGGAATGTCAAATCTGCAGTAGAAAAATATTCATGTTTTAAAGGATAAATATATAAAACTCCCAATGACCTTTGGGAAAAGACGAATTAAAACATGGTGTTGGAATTCTAATAAATCCAAATAATAGTTTGACTATTCCACATCTGCACCAACAAAAAATAACTAATTGTCCCTGCATTTGGGTGGTCTAAGAAAATAAGCACTAATTATTATGAATTAGGAAAAAAAAGAAGAAAATTGACTTAAGATTATGACAATTTACATGAAGTTTTGTTTGATAACAAGAATATAATGATAGCGTGAAATATGCATTAATCAAATGCATAGCAAATTTGCTACACTTTGCCAATAATTGATTCACATGATAATGAAAAAAAATTCTTACCTGCTGGAGGATTCAGAACTTTCATAAGCAGGACAATGGAAAAGTGGCAAAACAGAATCTATTGCATCCATCTGCTGCTTGTTTGCATCACTTTTATTAATAGAGTCGTCAAGATTGTTTTGGCTAATGTCTCCATTTTCTATTTCAGGAAGGTCCATTGATTCTTGGTAAGCTGCCAAAATTGCAGTTTCTTGGATAGAAATTGTTGGGTCTGAATCATGATCCTTGCTGACAGTTACTTCCTTATGAGAAGCTTCTGAAGCATCAGAATCTCTTGCTTGGCTTAATCCTTCCTCGGCAGCATACTCTTCATCAGGTGAGTTATAAACTTCCTTAGGAGTAACTTTAGAAGCTGAATCAAAATCTCTTGTCTGCCTTTCTCCTTCCTTAGCACCATACTCTTCCTCTGGCATGTTACAAACTTCCATGGAAGTAGCTTCGGGCATTGAATCAAAATCTCTCGTTTGCCTTACACCTTCCTCGTCAGTATACTCTTCCTCCGGTGAGTTATATGTGATATCAAGCACCCTTCCATCCTCAGACGTTTCTTCTGTGGACAGCAGATTTAGCATTTCAGAGCCTTTTGTAAGCCATTCCAACCTTTCTTCAATAAAGATACTACAACAAAGACAAAAATTGAAAAATATGATAGGTTAACTTATTTAAGAGGTGTTCAACACTATCAGAGCAAAAAGCACTCTAATTTACTGAAAATGATTTTTGACCGCAAACCTACATTAGGCAAATACTCCCATTAGCGTATAAAAAAATAAGGTACTTGTGGAAGATTTTAAATTCAACTAACATGAGGTTTAATGATCTAAGCTATGACCATCAAGTTAAATTTTCGATTGTGGCCATATTTAATTTGGATAAACTTAAATGCCTTTATACACTCAAATTAAACATTGGACGCAAAAAGGCACAATAAGATTGATGGTGGAGAAAGTTAGATTATTTAGATTATTTTGTTACCTTCTCAGTATACCAAAATGCAGATCAAAAAATGGAAGCCTTGATAAGATGCAGTAACAGCGTGATGTAGTCAATATATGACGGCTTAATGGTGATGAACATGGTTTGTCCCCTATAAGCAACGAAACCAAACTTGAAGGGTTTTGTAGAAGTTCTTCAACCAAAACGCAACATCCATATAATGTTGAATTATCAGCAGCCTGTGATATACAAAATACTTAAAATGGCAGCAACAAAAAGTTTATGACTCGCTAGTATGGTATTTACCGGTCATGCTTAACCGGCATAACTTAAAAAAGAGGAACTCTAATAGGATTTGGCTATGAAACAAACAATTGGTCAAATAGGAAGGTCATATATAGCTTACTATTCCATAGTCGGATACGCACCAATTGACTGTAAAACTAGCAAAGTAGGCAAGCAACAGATAGAATACATGACAAGTTTTATTACCTTTAAACGGAAAACAAATGACTGGTTACTTTGCTTAAGTTGTTCCTGCAAAACATGACAATCTGTGATGATTAGAATAGTAAGAACCAAGCTTAAGGAGAACATTTAAAGGTGATTGGAAGTTCTAACGTACAGGAAAATTTTTAAAGCAGGTAACCTACTTTAAGAAGCTTACCTGCCCCAGCATTATTTCATTCAGTTCACTCATCGAAGGAGTTCTTTCCACAGCATGCACCTAGAATAGAAGTTAGTATCTTAACTCATTGAGGACCTTGAAAAATGGAGAAGCAGGTTGCAGATAGAACAAAATGCTTATTTACTTTACTATCATGTCCTTCAATTTGATCAATAAGAACTTGCCTCCTATAGTTGAGTATACATTATGTTTTCATTGTGTTTCTACAAGGGAAGAAAACTTGGAAGGAAATATATATTTTGCCAATGGCACTTTCCTTCGGATTTCATTGGCGGACAATAGAAAGGAAACGAAAAGCCTAAGAAAATTTTTCTCTATATCACTTTCACCTGATTTGGCAGAAAACTCACTTTTGCATACAATGAAATTCAAATTTGACCTTAAAAAATTAGAATTTTTTCAAATCTATTTTTATTGACGTTTTCTTTAATGTTTTAAACAAATAAAGTTTTGAAAGAGCTAGGAGAGTCCAATGAAAATTATTTTACAAGCCTTTTCACATTTTTTGCATCTACTATCTTTCTTTCCCTAATTGTTTCCTTCTTTTGTAGGAATCAGCACCAAACAGTTAGTTTTATTGTTTAGAAGTTTTTCTTGTACAAGGGCATAGATTCTGTTGTAGCATGCATGACAAGAATGAAGATGAATCATCAAATAGAAGATTAAGGTTGAGATATTCAAGTAAAATAACTAAAGTCAAGGATAAGAGTGTTAGACCTCGACACCTCCAGGAAAGCAGAATGAAAGAAGATCCTTATACTTTAAAGGCACTTGTTTATCTGGAGGATAGACAAACAGAACCTAGCAGAAACAAATTGTAAAAATTTTAGCTGCGTGAAACTTGATTATTTAGATGATGCTAGGGAAACAAGAGATATTACTATAGAAGCAGCAGGAGCCATAAAGTTACAAAATGCAGTAATTGATTAACTTCAGGATATTACCACTTACCAGCATATAAAATCACAAAAAAATACAGTATCATACCCACAATTAAAAAAGAAAAAATAATTTAGATCATAATTTTATTGCATGCACTGGGCATATCCTGACACCCTACACAGTATGAAATGGCACTTTCATCCATGGATGATACTACTTGGAAAAGAAAATATCAATAGAAATACAATTCTAAATGTGTAGTTAATTAGAATATATAGCATTGATGATACATAATATTGCATGAAAAGAACCTGTGGTGCAATAACTGATTCAGAGTGAACTTGATGGTGGTAGTTTAGTAAGCTTCTTCTCTTTGGATCACTATTATTTCTATCTAAAACAATCTTTCGAAGGGCTTGAACATCAGCATTAGGATGAAGTCCAACAACAACCATGCTCTCAAATAATTTTGATGGCTCCTTCACAGCTCGTTGATCCTGCTTAATAAAACATAAGACATATTATCAAAATAAACAAATGATTGGAATAAACAAAGGCATTTACTGAGATATTATCACTGTGAGAGAAGTCTTAAATTATCATGTCAAATTGCCAATTACACTTTGAACACCATGTCTACCTCCTTGCTTCCACCACCTCCTCTTTCAAGCATGCTTACCCAATATAAAATTGAAAAGAACTTCTTGGTGTTCTCATCGAATCCAAATTATTCAAAGAATTTTAGAAGCATAGCAAACATGTGCTTTAATCCATCAAATTATCATCTTTACCAAAATTTGACATAAAAAGCAAAAGAGTAACAACAGCTATTACCGAAGATCGTAACTGAAATCCAGCCCATTGACGTTTCTGACTTGTAAGTACTTCAGGATTGTAAGATCCCTTCTGTTCTGGAGAAGATGAAAAACCCTTCAACAATCTGGAAGCACGGCGTTGCAATTTCTGAAAGTGACTGTCAACATTCATGTCTCCAGATGAGAAAACTGCAGAGGGGCGTGGTGACCCAGCAGTTGCAGCTGAAGCAGCAGAAAAGAACGTTCTAGCGACATCTTCAGTTTGCATGAATAGTGAAGCGCCCCATCCTGGGCTACCAGAATCTTCACTCTTATTCATTTAAGCCTATGTAAAATAATAGGTCACCTGCAACTTGTATAGAAAATGTATCTTGATAATTTACTAGCAATTTTTACGAGTGAGAGAGCTTCAAAAATAAATTCAAATAAAACATAGAGCAAAGAAAAAAAAAAATATTTCTACCCAAGGTAAATTACCAAATAAATTATCTTCATAAAAAATCATATAGTTACCTAGATGGTCAGGCCTAGCAATTATGCCCACTAGTTGGGTATACTTCAAATAAGAGATGTCATAGAAGAGTAGCAATTATTTTCACTATTTGGGCATACCTTTAAGTAAGCAATTATTTTCACTATTTGGGCATACCTTTAAGTAAGAGATGCTCAAGCGACTAAGCTAAGGAAAATTGAGTCTTCACTACTTACCCAACTCAAATACCATGAAATAGTCTCAAGAGATTTGGAGCATGGGTTAAAACATCGGTATGGATCAATATGTACATCGATACATACAAGTTTAATCCTCAAGAAACATATTGCAAATCTCAAACAATCTGTCCGTGCAAGGATCCAATCCTTTCAGAACCCAATAAAAAAGATAAATTTCCATGACAAACTAGTGAACTGGTTTTGCATCTACACGGCGTACACAACTAAGAACGAAAACTAAGGTAATATAACCTTTTTTACTGTAAAAAGACATCAAACGGAGAAGAAAAAGGTGAGGACTACTAAGATCAGCAAAAAAACCAACCAAACGTTCCAATACGGCTCCCACAGGAAACCCTCGTCGTGATTCAGCAGTAGCTTAGAGTTTAGCTTCGCGGATGCAATTCGTCAAACATGACCGGAACTTAACAGGAAACACACAACGAAACTGACACGGTGGAATCACCGAAGAAGATCAGAATTGATTACCTCGATGGATCAAGAGCAGACAGACTTCGCCGGCCGCCGTGGTCTCTCCCTCTCTCTCTCTCCCTCTATCCTCAATAAATCGCGAGCAATCTAATTGCAGACTATAAAGGGATTAACCAAAGTATCAAAAGGGTTTCAACAAGATACAGCCGACCACCGGACGCCTTTACCGGGCCATGAGACCACGCCACGTAGTGGAACACGCGTGGACCAGGAGCGAACGCTATGGCGGGTGCGCACGTGGCGGGCTGCGTATTCGTCTGCAGGTTTTCTTTTTTCGAGTGCGCCGCGGATGGGATCTTTTGCGGCGTGGGCATGATGGACGTTAGTGTGGTATGTAGGCCGAGTCGGGTCACTGTCCGGTGAGGTTACCGGTCGGCCTATCGGGTTTAACGGAAGCTGCGTCGTTTTCGCGAGTCACGAACTGCGCACCGGTTTGCGGGCCAATTAGTGGCATGGAGTGGTGTCACATAATCAAAGCGGATGGCTTTATGGGCCATGATTTTTTTTTTTTTTTAATTTTTACTTAAATTAATGCAGGAAGAACACTGCTGGCTTTATTTAGGGGATAATTATGTTGTGTTGGTGTGCCAAGAAACACTAATTACTTGATTAATTAACAAGTCACTAAAATCAATTAGATAACCCAACTTAGCTTACATAAGTTAAGAGATCAATAGCAATATGAAGGTGTCCAAATCACATTATCCAAACTACAATGGAAGAAATTTTTATATATATTTCTGTTCTTTTCGAAATGATGTCTCTAAACATGATCTGTAGGTTTAAACATGTTTTATGAATACACTATTGATCGAGATTGGCTCTTCTGCCTCACATTGGGTTTGTAGAGAAATGTACACAGGGCAAAAACTTGAGCAAATCTCACCCTTAATTTGTTGAGACAGAATGGATCGAATTCCATCCCGATAGACAGTGTGATCTCCCCCCTCCATGTAGACTGTTTGTCACAAGAGAGCTTCACATGAGATCAAATTCACTTGTTGGAATTGGCTGTGGTAGTGCAATTTACCTCAGCTAACAAGAATTCAGACAATTCGACATGAACAAGCCTTGACAAACGAAGAATAAGGATATCGAACAAAGAGAATCAGTTCAACACTTACTTTCCAAGCGTTGAGTGCAAGAATCGTGCTAATTATCCACTGTGTGTGTTACTATCGGAAAGATGATATCTACATTTTATCCATCCATAGCAGCTACTCTGCTATGGCATAGCATGTGTTATGTGTATGAATGATATTTATTTTTTTAGCTTTGATACTTCAATTAAGTAAAAAAAATTAAATGCAAAAATTAATTTGTGCTGGTGAAAATTGCTTCGAATCTATCTATAGATGCGTGCAAGTGGCCATGCTTCATGTTTAATACAGATTCCGCGGTGCTAACCTCCCTGTCAAGAATTAACCGACATCGAGTGTAAACAACACAGCTCACAAATTATTGTTGTGAAAGTGTAGAAGCATTGAGGCAGCAAGAATCTTACCCTTCGATCTCAGGGGGTATATAGTCTGCCCTCCAACCAATCCTCAGATCAACCCCCCGGCATAGACCAAGAGATGATTTGTTTCTGATATGGGAAACACCATCTCCACCCAAACATGTAGATAGATTCCACTTCCATCCAGTTGCATTCGAATGGAAACTATGACAAATTCCGATCTGTTAGAGTAAGCATAAATTATTCAATTGTATGTGGAGCGAAAGGATTACTCAAAAGTCCTCGTCTATGTCATATCTTAGACTAGCAGAACTGAGTAGTGTCATTGTCTACATAACACATAAAAATTGGTTCAGCATCAAAGAAGCCAATGTCAAGTTACAATTCAATAAACCTTATAGATAAAAATTGGTTCACTGAGTGCTGTCTGAGATATGTTCTTTTGTTTGTTTGTTTTTCAAACTCACATGAAAACACTTCTTAGAAACCCTTTCAAGCAAATTCACTCTTGAACTACTTGTCCACATGACAACTTAGAAAATGTGGCCTATCTACTTTTAACTAGAGATATTAATAGAATTAGCATTAACCATTCTCATTCTAAAGAATGTGTTGGACCTTCATAGACACCAGGATTTCACTTTAGTTCTGGTGTCCACACTTCCATAACCAATATTGTACTAAAAAGGAATGCGACTAATTGACTTTCAACTAGACATCAATAGAATTAGCATTAGGCATTTTCATTCTAAAGAATGTGTTATCTTGCAAAAGAATCATTGAATCCCCATAAATGCTGCATTTCCATTTTAGTTCTGGTATTGACACTTCAATTACCAATATTGCAGCTCAAAAGTTGACACAACCCTGTTTATACAACACAACTCGACCTGCAATGCATTATATTTTAAGTTTCTGAATAAATAAAAGTTTGCATTAAAATTTATTTGAGTTTGTTAAATAGGTCATGTCATTTGAGTATTTATAACACGTTCAATTATACGAGTCACGTCACATAAGCTGTTTATGGCTCATCTAACCAGTTTATTAAATGAATCAACCCATTCATTGAGCCACATGATTCAAGATGGCAGCCTAAAAGATACAATATAGATAATGGGATCCTAAAGAATTAGCCCATCTAATCAAATGTATGCACATCCAAGATGAACTTCAAAGTTTCTAGTTATGGACATGTAAAATTGCAGTAATATGCATTCATATGTGGTTTCAAAGGTAGAAAACATTTCAGTCAAAGACAACAAGTACCTGGATGTTCACATATTTAGTAAGAGGTATCTTCTTTGAGAGCAACTGAATATCCCCATGCAAGGGCTCATATACAAACTTCCACCTCTTATTAGAAGCCATGGGCTTTAGAACAACCGCTGCTTGATATTCGTTAGTAGGAACATTGCAAAACTGAATCAAGAAAAGAGGCAGTGATCAGCTACTTGGGGGAAAATACTTTCAAACAACAAGGCGAAACACAAAAGTGCAACAATCACAAGTAAACAGATTAAATTCTTCTGGAAAGGTTTCATCGATGCGAATTGAACACTCGAGAAGGCTAATAACAACTCAATTAAGGTAATACTTAAAAGGGAAATAGAACATTATAGAATTTGAGTTGTTTAAGAAAAAAAATCATGTAATTTAACTAAAACTAGAGAGGAAGAAAGGAAAAGAAAAAACATTTTACAAATTGAATCGCAAAAACGTCTTATTTGGGGGGAGAAAACTAAGTGAACAAAATTCAAGATGATGAGTATGGGGTTTACCAAACAATATAAAGGTATAATATTCCTCCACTGGTGCTTTATTTTGTTATTCTTAGATAGTTGAGAGACAACTGATCTACTTCATTCGAAAAAGCTAAAAAAGCTAGCAATGGTTTCAGAAGTTGTCTAATGGTTAACATTGTATAACCATAAAAGAGATTATAATAACATCACTTTACTTCCATTGGTTCATTTGTGCAAAATTTCTACCATATCATATAGCAAAAAACCTTTGATGCCCCGAATATCTCTTTGAAAGTCTTGCTTCAAGAACCTTTAGATATTATTCACAATGTAAACATTAAACCATTCCAATCGCTGCTGTATCCTCAAAATGTGCATATGTTAGTCTGGAACTATTCTATGCATCTTGCACGCCAAACGAATCCACAACTCTCAGAATTATCCCCTCTCATGTGGCAAAAGATGATATCGCTCGTCCCCAGCGCCCCCGCCGTACCTCGCCCAAGGCCTTCACGAGGGAGGTAAATCACGGTAGCTGGAGAAGTTAGTGCGCAGTGGGAAGAGGTACACAGGGACCAGGGATTTACGCCCTATAAATGGGGGATCCAAGCTCTTATTCTTGGGTAGCCTGCAGTATCAACCAATATAACTTATCCGATTTCCAGGAATCCTTGACGAATCCATAATTTAAAATCTCGAGTCATTTCATCCCATACCGGCGAAACATCTCGATCCACCTATAGACCGACACCGACACAAGCACGTCTCCAATGCCAGCGCGCCACGATACGTTCGGACATATCATGCTGGCCGGCAATGCGTCTGGACTCATCTTATTGGCCAGGCAATGCGTCCGGACTCATCTTGTTGGCCAGGCAATGCGTCCAAACTCATTGTGTTGACTCGACAACACGTCTGAACTCATAGCACTAGCCTGATAACGCATCCGGACTCATCACGATGGACCGCGATTACTAGCAACACAGGATAAGGTTTTTAACTTAGATTTAATTAAATAACTTAAGTTAATAATTTTAACTCTTAACTATATTGGGATAATTTAAATATATTTAATTAATATATCTTATATTTAAAAAATATCAAAACTATATCGACACGAAATAATACGGTACCAAAACCATATCATTTCTAGGTGTGAGTAAAAATTCAGTTAAACCAAATTAACCAATCAAACCGACCGAACCAAAGTTAAAAGTTTGGTTTGGTTAACTCATAAATTCAATTTTTTTAAGAAATATCAATTTAATCGGTTCAGTTTTGATTTTGGAAATCGAAATTCGGTTAAATCGGTTAAACCGTTATTATGAGTTGAACCAAACCAAACCGGAACGAAACCAAAACAAATCGAACCAAACCGGAACCAAACCGATATTATGAGTTGAATCGAACCAAACCGGAATCAAACCTAATCAAACCAAACCAAACCGAAAAATTCAGTTATTCCAGTCAAAAACCAAATTAACCGATATTTTATTGGTTCGATCAGTTCAATTTTTTTGAAAAATTTGATCAGTTTGATTGGTTCGGAAAAAGTTCAGTAGGTTCAATTTTCGATTTAATCAGTTTGGTTGGTTCAGTTTAAACCAATTGCTCACCCCTAATCATTTCAGTTTGGAAGTAAAACTTCCGCATGACTTAAAATTTTAAACCATTTAAGAATCCTTAATGCTGAGGGGAAAAGACAAATGATATAGAAACAACCTATCTAGCCACGATTACTTTGACTATGAATAATCACGTTTCCTTTCCTATCATTCATCTCGAGTCCCTCGGCACAATGATACATGTTAGATCCACCAAATCTCAATGCTACTTTTCTGCAAATTAAAGTTGCTTTTAGATGGGCTTGTGAAAAAATAAAATCATACCTTTAACTATTAATGTTCAGTGGTTCAGGCCATTGGTTGTGACTCAACAGGCTGGAAGATCTTTCACAAGTAGCAGCTGGATTCAATAGGCTAGGTTTCCTTTTCGAGATTGTTGTTTGCAATAACCGATTAATGTAATATCCAAATACCTGCATTGATAAAAAGAGCTTTTGAAGATTCTATAACAATGACCCAAGTAGTTTGTTCTTAAGCATGGTAAAGCCAGGATTTGTTCACAACCTAGATCCTCGTTAGCTAACTGAAGTCTGAAACAATGTTCATAATCAATCACTGAAATAGAACAGCAAAATGTGAAAGTATAGGTGAAAAGCAAAATAACCTTGATCCAACACGTTATGGTAGACTAACTCTAGATGCCTGTTCAGCATTTTTCCTACATACAGAAATGAAAAATGGATGAAACTGAAAAAAAAAGTTAATTCACACACTCAGGTGCTCGGAATCTTCACTTATGTCCTTCAATGGCAAACACAGGATTTGTGAATTAGAAGGATGGTTTACAAATCCTTCCTCCTGCACACGACACTCTTGAGTAGATACTTGTCCCAACACTCATTGAATCCGTGTAAAAAATTTAGAAACAGTCATGTCGCATAAATAAATCCACACTTATGTTGGACACTGATATTTATGGATCAGTATCCAGGCATTTCATAGTTCACCAGTTCAGCACAAGGAATAAACACTTTGTAATCCACATAGATGTTGCAATCCCCTGACATGTCAAAGACGGAACAGCAATATCAAACTCTAGTTCCAGGCATTTCCCTCGTGTGGACCTACCAATTTCGATCCCTCAGATGTCTCGTTACGGACCTTTGAGCCATCGAAGGTAACCATCTAACTAGCTTGACTACATCAAGTCTTCTATCATAACTCAACCATGTTAAGTCATGAGCTCTGTTGAGTCTTTGTACAGTTGATGCACACATCAAAAACACAAGATAAACCTAACTTAACATGTTTGCCAAACATATCACAATAACATGGCCGACCCTGGCAGCATCATGGCACTATCACCATCCTCACCAATGCTTCCTCATTTCCCCCTTTTGAAAACCAAAGCTCCTGTCTCAGCTAGTATCAGCCAAGAGAGGAGCAATACAATTTAGTACAACCATGGTTTCAGTTGACAATAGCAATCTCTTCATGACGGCTAAGTTAAGATAGAAGATTTAATAACATGAGCCACATCAAGTGTAGAGTGTTGCATCTTATCTACTTCTAAGATACAACCAAATTATTAGTTTAATGGTAGCCAATAAAAGTAAAAAAAGTAAAAAAAAAAAATGTAGAAAGAAAAGTAATAGTTGTTGGGAAGAGGTGATCTAACATGAGTTGTTTAATGCAATATAAAATTTACATTAAAATGGTTGTAGATAAAGAGAGAGGTTACAACATCTGTTTTTGGTATATATATCAACTGTTGGAATAATTTAGATATTTCCTTTTTATACCCCTTTTTTTTAATAAAAAAACAAAAAGTAACATTGACAAAAAAACATACAGTGGATAAAAGTGTAGAATAATAACATATTGCATCAGAATTCTTGGATTTTTCAATAGCCTTAGGATATGGATTCTGTATGTTTATCCTTTCCGGGACAATCGTAGAGATAATCTTCAACTTTGCATGCTCTAACTTTGTCACTAACTCTTTATGTTCTGTTTAAGGAAAAGGAAAGGAAAAGATGGGAAAGAAGAAGGGAAAAAAGGAGAAAGAAAAAGTAAATTTGGCGGACTTAGTGCAAGCAACCTCACAGAACCTCATGGAAATGAGCGAGGTAGTTCGCAGCCATCGCAATCAAGCTTGCAGCCACTACAATCACCCTCAAGATCTACCTCACGGCCACCACTATCCACCTCGCAGCGCCACTACGAGAGAGATTTGAGGAGGCCACGGAATTGTCACGAGGAAGGGAACGAAAGTTCGTTTCGTCCGATTTTGGGTGAATGAAAAAATGCTAAAAAGATTATCTACGAACAGATTACAATGGTAAACAAAGGAAGGGATTTTGATTGCAATGCGATTACAATGGTAAACAAAAGAAGGGATTTTGATTTCATTGCAACCCATCCTTTCTCTTGTCCACACCTCGAAGCAAACAGGGAATTAATTTAAAAGTTGAAATTGAAATCATCATCATCACTAAGTCGTATACATCACAACATTTTGAGAATGGTTACATGGATCTTATACCTCTAGTGAGCTCTACACAAATCTAAATCACTAATAATATAAATACCTTTTCAATCATGTTAATTACATCAACTATAATTTTCCTTGATCCTCCTCTACCCTTTATATCTTTAACTCTGAGTGACTCAAAACACCTATAATATTGGATGTCAAAGCCTAATGCGACCCTCGATGTTTTTTTTTCATTCAAACTTGGTTGGCAATGATGATTTTATCTAACATGTCAAATCATATAAGCATTTACCCTACAGACCCTCCTACTTCAGTCAAATACTTTATTATCAACCAACCAATATACTTATCCATGTACCACTCATTAATATTCAGTATCCAATTGAAAGAAAAGTGAGCATTAACAGAAAAAGGGCTGATTGAACAGATTTAGCTCCTCATAACAACTTTTGAAGACATGAAAATGACTTAGTTATCTTCCTGAGAAGGCAAATACCTATCAAAATGACATTCAGATAGTCCATGAAGATACTTGAGTTATGCTCAAATTTGTCTGGATGGAACTATCATCAGCAATGGGCTTGATTCCTGTGAGTTTGCCTTTTCAGTTCATATGCAATAATAACATGTCATTGTAAAAAAAAAATGGTAAAGAGAAAATATCTCATTTTTTGTTATTGCAATGGAGCACGTTCAGTACTCCAGTGAAATGTAGCATGTTGAATAAACCACAGAAAGTTCTTTCTCCTGTAGTCTGATAGACAAGCTAACGTTCCTTTTGCATCTAGTCATGATTCTGGCAAAAACTTTACATTGCCAAAATTGGATAACCGACTTTGATGCTTACATTTCTACGCAGTAACAGATCTAGTGCTACACAAGTAGTGGCACATCGCAGTGAAATAAAACATAAAACAGATGAAGGTTTTGATTTACAAGAAATATGTATGTATGTATGTATGTATGTATGTATGTATGTATTTGTGTGTGTGAAGATGCCATACAGCAATGAGGAAAATGGTGATACAAACTTTGGGCAGAGAACAATTCCTTTCAGAACAGATGGTATGCCGTGTTCCACTGGGTGTTGCCTTTTTCACTTTTTCTCTCTGAAAGTCCCATCTTTAAGCAACCCGGGCACAACACAGCTATTGTGGATCAAGTAAGTGTGATTCAAAGATGCACCAAGGAATGGAGGAGCTTCGGCACCCGGTCAAGTTTCTTCAAGTACAGAAGGCAAAGATGCGGAAACAAGAAGGGAAGAGAGAGAAGTATTCAGCTTGGTGCTGGAGTTGCACAAGACTTCGAGGGCCTGGCCGTGATAGAGAGTTTGGGAAGAGCCGAGAGCGTGAGGCGAATGACGGCGGCGGCGCCCATCGGGTAGGCATGGAGGGTTTCAATCGCCATGGGGTTGGGGTCAGAGGTGACAACCTCGGCCATGCCGCCACGGTCCGGCCCATACTAGATCAAATTTAACAATATTTAATAAAAAAAATATGTAAATTTTATAAAAAGGAACGAGTGGTTAATAAATTTTAAGGGGAGATTGTCCAAGACTCACGTACAAATTCGATTTTCTTCAGAAACAAACTATTCTCAGTTTTTTCTATGCTTCAATTCCCTTAATTCTATGATGCACATTGATTTATTTAATTATCTTAATTTTTGAAATAAAAAAAATAAAATGAGTTATAACTCTCTAAAATTTAAAATATTTAAATTAAAATTTAATATATTTTTTATTAAATTGAACCCGTCTCTTTTTTCGTCAAACCAATCGATTGGAAGTTCATACCAATCGATCAGGAGCTCATATCAATGGATTGACTTAGACTGAATTGATTGACCAAATCGATTCGGCCTAATCCTATCGATTAGTATGGTTCCCAATTGATTGGTCGGGTGGAAAAAAGTCATACTCAATTGAATAGAAAATATACCCGATTCTAATTAAATGGTACTGAATTTAGGAGTAATTATATCTCATTTTAATCTTTTTGTATTTATAAAAAATAATGAGGATTTCTGTTCACTTATGATAAATCAATTGCTGATCGATTCCCAATCAATTGGAGCTATCCAATTGATAAAAAAACACATATTAAATTACAGTTAAATAATGCTAAATTTAAGAGAAATTATATCTCATTTTGGATCCTTTTTATCTGAGGATAATTAAGTAAATCGATGTGCATTAGAACAATAAAAGGGAGTCGAAGTAAATACAATTTGTGCAGAGAGTAATAGGAATAAAAATTCTCTGACATGGAGATTAAGGAGGAAATTAAACTCCCTACTAGGAATATCATGATAATAACTTTAAAATTTTAAATTTTACAATTAAAATAATTTAATGTAATAAAATTGATAATATACATGAAAAATTTATTTAAAAAATGAAAACCTAACAAATTTTTATATCAAAATTTTTTTATTATATTTAATTCTAAATCAATAAAAAAAAATTTGGTAGTTAGATGATACCATCTAAAGAAGGAAGATGGAGAATTAAAAAATAAAGATGAATGTAACATCGAATTTAGGGTAATCAATTTGATTCTATAAAAAAATTTACTGACTAGTAGAAAAAATTGAAAAGTACTCCTAATGGACAGCTCAAAAGTACAGTATCCTGTGTAAGATGGAGAATTAAGTATAAGGTTGAGATGGTTAATGATAGCAGCCATGATAGAATTGTTATAACTTACAATACTTATATCATCATATGATGATAGTGCATAGCCTCTCAAGAGGAAGTTGGTGTGCCCCGAAGAGTGAGAGACTGTGCGAGAACTCTACTCATAGTCATGAGCTCACTATTAGCTCACAAGAGGTGATTGTATATGATAGAGAACTTTACTTTAGGGGAAAGAAAAGTTGTCCCACCCAAATTTAGCCAGGAGAAAAATATAGTCAAAATTGATCCACTTATGAATTATAAGTCTTTCTAATTTTACATAAAGTAAATGGAGGAAACTATCTCAACTCTTAGGAAAAAGAAGGAATAAGTCTTTCTCACGTGAAGAGGGATGAGAAGAATTATAGTTCTATCATTGCTTAATTTTAATTAGTAAAAAACAAAGGATATTTTTTTTCAATTATCGCTAAAAGAGTTATACTCTAAGGCGGTGTTTGGTAGCATGTAATCTGTCTTGTAATGTAATCCAGATTATATTATAAAGTCGATTATTTTGTTTGGTTTGATTTAAAATTTGTAATGTAATGTAATCTGGATTACAAAAGGTAGTGAAGATTTGTAATCTGGATTACAAAGCAAATGCTATGTAATCCGATTACATTACAAGGTCATTATTTCACCAAAGTTTAAATGCCGAATATACTCCTAGTTTATTGTCGACCGCCGCCCACCACCGGTCGCCGACCTTCGTCGCCGCCAGCCGTCGCCGCCCGCCGATAGCTGCCGCAAACTCCGGCAGAGGTGTGGCGACCGCCGATAGAGGTCACAGGATATTTTTATCATTTTATAATAATATGAATTACATTCCTTATAAAAAATAATGGACACCAAACAAAAGAATGTAATCATCCTTGTAATCAAAGATTACATACATTACATTACCAAACGTAGTAATGTAATTAAGATTACATTACATTACATTACAAATTTGATTACATTACAAGTTAGATTATATTACACCCAATCAAACGTAGCCTTAGTTCTTATTTGCGGTGTACTTTAGTAGAATTTAAAATTTAAAATATTGGGCTTTTGAGCTTTTCGTTATGAACACTTTCATATTTGTCTTAATGGCTAACAAAAATTTTCCATAAGTCAGGTTAATTAATTAGTTAGCATGAAGGATTGAATATTTAATTAGTACTAGCTAAAAAAATAAAAATGTGAAAAACTAAGCTCATTAAGGAAAAGTTCGAGGAACTCAGAGCGGAGAGTTTGAGAGTTCGGAAGACTAAACTTGGAAAACTGAGCTCCTCAATACAAACTATGTACTTGTTGATCTATAGAAATGTTGACCTAACTCGAGTAATTGATCTTTTAACCTGGGATAGAACATACGTCATATATTGAGCTGAAGTATGATCATGTAGGTAAGGGCGAACATCTGTATTATCCTACTTAGCTTGTGCTTTTGTTCAGGGGCCCATTTTAGTGTTTAGAAAAGAATTTCATATATTTAGAATTTTTCATATATTTAATCATTTTAATCAATTATTCATCCAGTCAATCCAAAATTTCCAAATTAGATTTCACGACCTAACACGGGACTTTTTTTTTTTAATATATATACAATTTCTATCATGGATCGATTAGTCCGGATAAATTATAATTTCTAGCTCAGCCATTATATATAGGTATGGTCAGCTAATCTAGTATAAAATTATTATCACACAATATTAGACATGTAAAAGATAGATAATCATAAATATTAATATAAATTGTCTTAATTGCTCTGGCCAGCGCATTTGAGTCACACTCTCACTTAATTCTAAGAAGATAAGTTTTTCATTTCAAGCAATCTATTGCCATATATACAATGACTACATTCCTCTTCTCTGATAAAGTATCTTAACCCAAAATATAAAATTTTCTCCCACCATTAACTACGTCGTACCTTAAAATGTTCATCTATGAATCTAATTATTCATCAAATTCTTTAAAATGATGTTATGTACAATGCATATGTGGTAGTACTGGATACCTTAAGTTTTATTAGCTCTAAATTACCGTCTCTGTTAGCTATATATTTTCTTTTCTCTATGCTAAATAGAAATATATATATATATAAATTCAGTTAGACTCAATTGACTAACATTGATTGACTGGTCTGGTCTTATAGAATTTTTTACCAGCTATTAAGATAAATCGAGAAATACTCATAGTGGGCAGTCCAAAAGCTCAGTATCATTTGATTGCGCGTTCTATTTGAAGAAAAATTTCTACAAATACGTCATAATTGGAGATTAAACTGCGAGTGTCTGGGTGATAACTTGGATATCCTACCACTGCATAATAACTAGAGTTTTTTTTTTATTCTTAATTTTTTCTCCGGGGCTATGGTACAGTGGTAGAACATCTAAATTATCACCCATTAAAAAATTTTATGAGACCTAATCGATCACCTAGGGCTTGTTTAAGCTAATAAATAAGACTAATTAGATTTATCATTTCTCTCTACTAAATATAGTACCGGAGTTACATCAATATCCACAAAGGAATATTAAGCGTCTCAACGAGACATGAAATATTGATAAATTTCAACCATAGAATCTACTATCATTCATCTTTTCATCAACTATTAAATAATCTATGCACACTAAATTTTTCATCAACTTTACATAATCTATGTATCATATATCTTAACTGCTTCACCTACTATAAAGCCATAGATGCACCCTCCATAATCAAATAACTTTAGCTTTGATATCATTGGTAGAATCATAAGTGCTTTAATACTATATATATATTATATGAGGTTTTGTGATCACATGATACAAAGCAACTGAATAATTTGGTCACAAATAGATCGCTAAATTCACTTAATTAATTAGCAACAATATTTCCGGTCGCAAATATATTGATTGCCGACATCGTTTAATGAGGAAATTAATTTTCCATCACAAAGTTAAGAATGAACTTAGCGACAGAAGTTAAATTTTTATCGCTAAGTTATGATAACTTAGTACTATTAACAGGCCCGGTCCTTCGACTCAGGAGGTCCTGGGCAAAATAATAAAATGAGATCCCAAATAAATTTTTAATAATATATAATTTATCTACAATGACTTCTTCTAGCATTTCTATTTGCAAAATCTTCTATAATATTATCAGTTT
>JBBMJZ010000027.1:9817443-9828831 GCA_037833815.1 Zingiber zerumbet
ACTCAACTGGACATCCCGCTAGATATTGGATCCCGTGGACCTAGGACTTCGCACCAGCTATCAGGTCCCGTGGACCTAGCTGGATTTCAGTCTGGTGTCAGGTCCTTCAAACTCGTCAACTCCTGCACATATGGTAAAATAATTTTACCACAAAACACACTAACTTTAATCCACTTGTCATTCATCAAAATATGAGTTAGATCATTAGTACAAATTGCACCAACATAATTAACTATTTAATTATAGAATGATTATGAGTGACACATAGTAGTACATCATGATCTCAAATTAACCAAAAAATCACAGTAGATCTTAAAACTAATTCAGAACCCTTCAGCAACTATAGTGAGTCGTGTTTCATTTCTTTCACTCGTCTTATATCCACTTGGTTTAGGACATAGTCTATGTATTGCCCTAACTAGGCTGACTACGTCACACCTAACTTAAGTAATACTTCTTCATTTTGTGGATTCAAATTACTCTTACATGTGTACAAGAATCTCATACTCTTAACATATGATGTTTTGACCAAAGACTTTGAGTAATAATTCTAATGAGTGGTCATAGGATATGCATCTCCTCGTAAGGAGAAATTTATCCTCAGTAAGTTATCTAAACACCTTTGGGTGATTTTTTTAGTCAATGACTATGGATTTTCCCTAGATCAATTGGAGTCTCCATCGATAGGCCCCCTGAAGATCATACAAACAGTCCCCTTTGGTGGGTCCTTGACTTTTTCCTTGCCCTTGTCCTTGCTTCCTCTGGGAGGCGTCGATGCTTCTCGTTGTCGCTTGGGAGAAACCCGATCTAGTTGACCTGGTCGGCGAGCCTTATTGCCACGATGGCCTGATCGAGAAGTAAAAGGATAGAGTTGGTGAAAGGGATGCAATTTCCCCCAAACGTGTATCGATCGACCGTTCTTCGAAGATAGTTAGGATAACCATAACATTCCTTGTCGAATGGCTCCTTGACTGGTGATGAATACAAAATCGCTCCCTCATCTTGAGGAGCCATTGTAGAGAGCTATGACTCAATTGAACTTCCACTTCTACTAGTTGAATCACCTTTTCTCCTTGGTGATCTCTTGGACGGTGGTAGTTCAGATGAGTTTCTTTGCCACGTAAGGGGAGGGGAACACTAGGCCCTTCGAGATCCTTTTTCGGAGCAAATTAGACTTATTCTACATTCACATATTTGACTGACCGACCTAGTAAATCGTCAAAACTATTGGGAGGCTTTCTTACCAGGGATCTGAATGAAGGATTGAAAAGAATTTAGATATCTCCACAATGATATGATATGTCCACTTCGGGCCTAAGTCCTCATGGTTTTGCTCTTGGGTTCTACTCAAAAGGTCTCATACTAATGAAAATATCTTTTTCTTATAAACTCATGATCTTTCCCATGTATTTTCAATATGGAACTATGTTTGTAATCTTGCAACCCCAACAATTCTCCCCTTAAATAAAGGACCATAGGATCCTCCTCAAGTATCAAGTCACTCTTGACCTACTCAGGGTCTCCCCTACTTTGTTCAAGGTTTCACCCACATGGTTTGATCTTGAATCATGGCTCTGGCTCGTGCTTCTTTCGGCGGTTAGTCCGGTGAAGAGCGAGGTCTGATACCAATTGAAGGATCGAAAAGAATTTAGATATCTCCACAATGATATGATATTGTCCACTTTGGACCTAAGTCCTCATGGTTTTGCTCTTGGGCTTTACCCAAAAGACTTCATATCAATGGAGATGTCTTTTTTTTATAAATCTATGATCTTTCCCATGTGTTTTCAATGTGGGACTATATTTACAATCTTACAACCCCAACACTAAAGATGTCTCCCTCTATCAATCCTTGCGAGAAGACACTTGTCAATATCTCCGAAGTAGTTGAAGGGAAATCTTGAGCCATCCGATTAAAGCGTTGAATGTAATCTTTCAAAGTCTCCTTGGGCTTCTGCTTGAAAGCGAATAAATTCAAAGGTGTTTTATGTTACCTCTGACTATTAGCAAAGTAATGTAAAAACACTGTTTTGAAGTTGCTAAACGATTGAATGGAAGCCACATAGAGTCGACTGAACCATCTCTGAGTTGAGCTCAAAAGTGTTGTCAGGAACACCCGACACTTCATACCATCAGAATATTGATGTAGCAGAGCGGCATTTTAAATTTGCACACCTGGTCTTCCGGATAAGTTGTACCACTATACTCGTCAATCATGAGCGGCCGATAATGGCGAGGTAGCAAATCTTCTAGAATGCTAGCGCATAACAGAGAGTTATTCTAACTCTCCGGCCGACTAGCGGACGGTGCTCCACCCCGGGCGATGGCACGAGGTGGCATATTTCCTGGAGACGATTCACGAATGAGATTCTTGAGCAGTGGCTCCCGTAGGACTGCTGACCGGCACTTGCTCTAGACTGGGTTGGCTGTGCCAAATGTCGATTGAGAGATCAGATGTATTCCTAATAAGGTGGAAGGTTAGCTGATGCAATTGTTGTTGCTCCAATACGCCTCTCACTGTAGCAACTACGATCTAATTTAATTCTTCTTGCGTCATGATGAGGGTAGCGGTCCTTCCAGTATTATCCATCTGAACGTCTTAGTTCAGATATATAAGATTCCCATCGACAATACTCATTCCTTCCTGCGCCAAAACTTTCAAAGAGATCACCAGTGATCTCAAAGTCTTGCTGCAAGAACAAACGATAATCTTCAAATCGAATTTTGTTAAAGCATCTTTCCCATGATAGTCTTTTGCTTGACTCGGATACCTACACACTTGACGCTTGCAGTAAGTCAGGTCCAACCTCTGGATCATATTGACGGTGCTCTTTAGCCCAAACCCCGAACCCTTGGCTGAGTTTAGACGTGGCCAAGAGTGTCCTTCGAACCAGAAGCTTACATATCAACTTGCTCTAAAGAACTTTGATTAAATAATCTCAACTCCATGGCTTATTCAAAGATCAGAATCTTGCGTAAATTTGCTAAGCAACTAGCAAGCGTTAATAAAATCATCATTACGAGGCGATCCATGTGAACAATATCAACCATTAGCTGGCAATAATGCATCTCGAGGTCTTCCATGATCACACTTGTCTTAGAGTAATCTCTAATAATGTGTTAGAGGGTCTTAATCCCATTATACAATTAGTGCATCGTTAAGAGCTTAATTAACATATACCTTTTGTATATTTGATAATTTGAAGGCGATGATACGCTATATCTTTGAATTCCCAACATATATTTCAATTTATTTTTTTTTTTGTCATTTGCAGAATTGCAGTACAAGTAAGAGACAACAACTCAGCAAGTTTATCCGAATAAAAAATTGAATATTTTTTCTCAAGATGTAAGTAATAGCAAATTGCTGCTAAAGTTGAACTTTGAAACTAAAACAAACACAGCATTGATGCAATATTTAGTGGCAAACTAATCTATCTTATCATGCCTTGTTAATTATTATGCTCTTCTAGAAGCTGTTTTTCTGTGTTGTTTAATGCAAACATACAATTAAGTAAAATATTGTTAGTCAAACTACTTTGTTTAATTTATTATGCGCTCAATTAAGAATTAAAGACGGAGGAAATGGTCATAGAATTGTATGCAACAATTAAGAATTGAAATTACATGCCATTAAATGTTATATTTCATAGTAGCATTCAAATGTGAGCAGCAGTTTGCAGGGATGGAGTGCACGAAAGATTTCACTTGGACGTTGTTCTCAACCTATTAACTTATAAATTAAAGACTTATAATTATGCAAAGGTCAGCTTCACAAAAAAAATCTGACGCATGAAGTTAATGAACATTTCATGATTTTGATTGAACTTTCTTATCGTTAACAACTAGCTTGAAAGTTGTATGTATACACTTCTAAACGCTATAAACTGCCCCAGAATTAATTATGTACACTATTATACCTTCAATAAATAATTCTAATTTGTAAGCCTATGGTTTCTGATTAAAAAACACAGTCAATGACAGCTAAAGGCTAACTTGATATACTAATTATTTAAGTTTTGGAAGACTAATTAAACGATATGAATGCTCTGCCGATTCTTAGCAAAAGATGAGAAAAAAAATTAACAAGTTGTAAATGTGAAGCATCATCATCATACCTGGCCAGTGTTGTTTAATGAGCAACTTCAGATTTGTTTTTTTTTAGGCCTTGAGTCAGGGTCAATATTTTCATATCTCAATTTAGATTATTTGTGTCGTAAAAAGTGAAATCGTTATTTGATGGACCCTTTAGGATCGGCCCATATTTCTTATAAGGGAGTTGGTGGAAATACAATTAAAATTTCATATTGAAAAAAATATGAAAAAAAGATCATGGATTTAAAAAGGATGAAGATATATTTCTATTGATATGAAGTTTTTTTAGGTAAAGTCCAAAAATATGAAGACTTATGCAAACAGTGAATAATATTATATTATTGTGAAGATATATGAATTCTTTTAGACACAACAAATCACTGTCTTCGCCTAGTAACAATAGCACATGTAAAGGGTGAGGCAATCAACAAAGCATTCCGCCACTGGAAATCAATGTTTATATCTCATTTTGGATTATCTGTGTCGCAAAAAGTGAAATCGTCAGTGGCTGTTTCAAGACGACCCTACACTTTTTAAAAGGGGATAAATCACGAAACTTTGTCCAGCAACAATAACACATGCAGGGGTGAGGCAATTAGCAAGATATTCCATACCAATTGAGAATAAATTCCAGACTTATATGTGGCAACACCACTGTGTGAATTTGTAGGATCGTATAGAACGTGAGGGGAGAGGTGAATCAAGTTTTTAAAGAAACTTTTTTTCGGTTTGAAAATCAGTGCGTAGAGAAAAAAATTAAATAAGAAAAAGAAACAAAGAAATCAGAATACAATTAGTTTTATTTGGTTTGAAACATTTGAAAATTCTTACTTCAAGGTTCACGATCCTTTCGACTGTATTGATTGGGCAATCCACTAACAATCGTAAAATCAAATATAGATAAAGAAAGTGTAACAACCTACACTTTCTAATGTAATAAAAAATTAACTTAAATCATTACCAACACTTTAGTAGATTGAAAATCATAGCTCGAGGTTAGTGTTGTTCTGAGTGCAATAGTTGGGTAGCAAGAGAACAATGAGATGATTGAAGAAGTTTGTACAAAAGTTGCATTGAATGCACTGGCTGAATCCTCCTTTTAAAGGGTATTAGAGAGGCCTCCAATGTCTCCGGGGCACCTTCATTCGAGCTAATACTCTTCGTGAACTTTGGCCTCCATTCACTTGGAGGCGCCTCCATTCTACTGAAGGTGCCTTCAATACTCCAACCTGAGGCGCCCCTATCAACCCGAGCACCTCCAACACTTGAAGTTTTATCCTCAACGATTATCCGCTTGGGAGCACCTCTACTCCCCCAAGGTGCCTCCAAGCCTTCACTTGGGGCGCCCTCCATTACTCGAGGTGTCTCGATTATTGTTCATCTAAAGTTGATTTTTTTGCATTTAACTTCTGCAAAAACATGTTAGTTTAAATAGTAAAATTTCCTACAAGATAAAGTTATTATAGATGCATAAATTAATTTATGAATTGGATATATTTTTAAAATAGATCTAAGTTGGATCAGTGTCTATAGTCTCACTAGAACTCGTCCTCACTAAATCTCTCTCCTCCAGTGACTTATCTTACTTATCATAATCATTTGACTTGTTGTCTGACCCACCATGTTTTCCTACTAGATGTCCTATATAGACTTTAGCTAGTTATCAGGTGTTGCGACTCAACTAGACTTCCTATCGGATATCATGTTCTCTTTTAACTTATCTGAGCTTCCTGCCAACTATCATATCCTCTTGACTTAACTGGACTTCAGCCCGATATCAGATCCTTTAGACCGATCAAGTCTTTTACTCTCTCTACTTGGTAAATATATTATATAATATATGATCTCACTTTAACCTTTTGTTATTTATCAAAATTTAGATTTAATTATTAGTACTGATTGTACCAACATAATTATACGCGCTATCCCGTGTGGGCATTAGGTTATCAAAAACATGCATGTTAGCATCAACGAATCATTAAAATATTAAAGGATCTTTAGGTGATCTTGATTTGGTGACATTAGGCCCATTCCTAAGAAATGGGACAAATCTGTCTTCCTCTTTTCATCGTTTCTTCCCCCTTTTTTTGACATGTGAATTTTGCCCTGTGCTAGATCGCCAAATATTGCCGGAGAATGTCGGTATGTGTTTATTTGAAGTCAAAACAACTCGCGTCTGCATTTTGTTTTGGATTAAGGATCTCTTTCTGTTAATCTGAGGACAATTAGTTGGTTTAGGAATTGAATTACCCAAATACTTCATTTAATTATCTGCAGTTTTCCATGAAATTAGGCATAGCCAAAGTCTTCAGTCGGTAGGAAGAATAACAGGCAGAGATAGTAGTTTTTCAAAGTCAAACCCTGTTTTCATAAAGCACCTTGCGTTCTTTGCGTTCAATTTGCAATTTTATTATGACCTGCGCGGTTTTCGCTTAGAACTCGTTTCCACGCCGACTTGGAGAGCCATTTTTAAATCCTTGAATTTGTACGCATAAGAAAGAGTGCCTTATTCAATTTGTCGTGGCGTAAAATGTCAATGTACGAGTCAACGAATCACTACTTGGTTTCAAGTTTTTCACACCGATAAAGAGAAATAAGGAATAAACTGCATTTCCATGATTTTCAAGGATGGTAGGAAATTTTCAGATCCTAGAATGAAACTATGTCTTCTAAACTTTTCACTGTGACTTAATCGACTAGTGAATATGAAACAAAAACGCCCAGACTGTTGACATTAAACACCTGCAACATTGACACAGCTACGCCACTTTGATTTAAATCCCCATCATGTTCCATGGCGTTGTAAAGTCGCACCAAATCCTCGACCTTGGATTCAACACGCCATCCCTCGTCCAATTGCTTTGCCTAGTTATTCTTATCTTATCGATAGTTCATGAGGCGGTTTGGTGGCCACTGGGAGCAGCTCATTAAATCATTCCTCCATGAAGCCCGTACTGATCTGTCCATTTAAACTAGCGTTTAATACGGTTTGTTGGCGGGTGCCAATGTGCAATAATGTTTGGTTTCGACCAGTAACGACATCGATGACTGCATCGAGCTCTAAAATCTTAAAAGTCAATAAACTTTCTCAGGCAATTTCTCCTATTGCTATGGAATGGGCGAGGACACTGGAGACCCAGAAAAACTAAGATACAGGCACATGCATGCTTAAAAGCTTAGCACATTGGTTGGCATCTGTGTTTTAGGTGTGAGGGTACAATTTAGAAAATTTCACAAATTAAGCCAAACATATAACATAGTTTGATAATTATAAGGTCTCATTAACAGTCTCTGAAAATGATTGAAGGAACCAATCATTTCGGGGCTATAATTCATCTGAGCCATTCCAGAGCTCCACGTGATAAAATACTGGTTGCTCAGTTGCCCATGCTGAAAATTATAGAATGGCTTTTTTAATATGCTGGGATGACTTCACAAATCCATCATTGGATCATCAAATCCATTTTATGATCTGCACCAGAAACGACCTGTTAGCATTACTGCGCTCCCATTTAAGTCTTTGCCAAGATCAGGAAAAAAAAATATAAAGTAGGTGGGAATGGAAGTATGAATAGGAGAATTCCCAAGCATCTCTGTTAAGTATTGAAGTAAATTCCACACGAAGTAGAAGTTGTTCCAGATAGTATAAAATAGAAGGGCCGGTGCTCTTGTTTCAGAGGAAAAAGGAAGAGCCTTGACCTTCTGCTGCAGGTTGGTATTCTCGTTTCTGCCTTGATTGGTCTTTGGCTTCCTTAGTTCTACCACAAGTTTTCAATCTCTAATCAGATGATGTTATTTGCTTAGATCTATGGTTTTTTTATTCTCTTTGATTAAAATGCTTCACTTCTGGGAAACTTTTGTTTGTAATCTGAGAAGTTGGCAATGATTCTTGAATCAGGTTTCACACCTATCTTTTATCAAGAGGACAGCCCCATCAGCATGGATGCACAAACTGCAGTATGGTATTCTGACATGGTGAGTAGATCAATTTCAAGGCGTTTGAAGAAATATTAGAGGATTAAGAAAATCTAAGAATACTTCTCCACTATTGATAGGGAATGGAAGGCGGCTTCTTTGATCATTGGAGAGTAATAGATCAGCTCACAGCTGAAGAAATTGCAGCAGCTCTAGGGCAGGACTTCCAACAGTCCATCTCCTCAGAGAGCTACAACTCATTCACCGCTGACCAAGCTCCGATGAGCACCGAGAGTCCCAAGAAAGCTCTCAAGACCACTAGCTTGAGTTCTTGCACCACAGAGCAGAACTCATCCCCTAGCATCCTCACCTTCGGCAACCCAGAATCGCCCTGCGAACAGAAGAACCTTTATGGGAGCCTTGTGGGAGTGGTGAAGCCAAAGAAGGAGGTGGTTGCTATGGTTGGATCCAAGAGGAGTTACGATGCCATGCTTGGGCAAGCGAGCAAGGGTTCCCATGTCAGGAGTAGATCAACCTATGACAATAAGGAACACATTATTGCTGAAAGGAAGAGAAGGGAGAAGCTCAGCCAGAGGTTCATCGCTTTGTCTGCCATTGTGCCAGGCCTAAAGAAGGTAGCTTGTGGATTCAGACTTCAATTTCTTTGCCGAGAGATGAATCGGTGCAAATTTTCTCTATTTTTTTTTTTACTTGCTCTTCTAGATGGACAAGGCTTCTGTCCTTGGCGATGCAATCAAGTATCTGAAACAACTGGAAGAAAAGGTGAAGGTCCTGGAAGAGCAATCGGCAAGGAGAACAGTTGAGTCTGCAGTCCTCGTGAAAAAATCTCAGCTCTGTGCAGATGATGTCAGCTCCTCCTGCGATGAGAACTTTGTTGGGCAACAGGAACTCGGCGAGTCTCTCCCAGAGATCGAAGCAAAGATGTCTGAACAGTCCATCCTCATCAAAATTCACTGCGAGAATGGCAAAGGAGTGCTCGTGAAGGCACTCTCTGAGGTCGAGAAGTTCCACCTCTCTGTCGTCAGCACCAGTGTGATTCCGTTTGTTGGTTCTTCCCTTGATATCACTATAATGGCTCAGGTAAGATCATTATGAATCTTCTAACAATTCATCTCTCCTAATCAGTAAATTACCGTGAACATTATTTAATTTGCAGACTGAAGAAGGATTTGATATGACAGTAACGGATCTAGTGAAGAAGCTGGGTGCTGCTTTCAGGAAGAATACATGAAAAAAATGACATGAACTCCTTTATATTCTGAATTAGGTTCGTTAGTCTTTTTAAAGCTCTTTCTTCATTCAAACAAGGGCACCCCCTCGTTTACCTCAAAGATCACCACTCTTGTTGCCTAAGCTTTTCTGGTTTCATCTTCTTCCCCCCTCCCCTTTTTTTACCGTCTTGTCCAATTTTTGCATGATCAATTTTGTTGACCATGTTTGTGAGGGACAAGACATACCAATTGCTTGTATAATTCTACCTCACTCCATGTTTTCTATCATCTTTTTGAGGGCTTCTTCGGGGAGTTTGATTTTGCAAAAAAACAAGTCTTCTTTCTCCCCTTTCAAGTAGACCTTTGCTTGATGTGGTTGACTTTGCCAAGAACTACTCGTTTCCTATCTTCTTATCATCTTTGTTTCCAAAAAGCTTCCATGTGGAAAAAAAGTTGGTGATTACTTCGGGTTGTTCCTTGTTTAGGAAAAAAAAGGGCGGTTCTTTTTCTAGGATCTCGAATCCTATTTGCATCTTTTCTGTGTGTAAGCAGCAGCAATGTATCTGTGATAGTTCACGATCTGAGCAATAAAGTAAGTTCTTGTTTCTGAGAAAGACAGCCACTAAATGTCGGTTATCATGTGCGATGCGATTGGAGGATCTTATCAAGAATCTACCATAATAACGTGGTGGTTGATGCTTAGAAATATTATAGAATTACAGTCTCAATTAGATGATTATAAAGTGGATTGTGATCCTTCTTTAACAGAGTTCCGAAGCAGTTATATGCTTATCTAGATTTTAATTTACATCCGGCATTCCTTTTTAAACTCCATTTGCACATGGCATCCATTTTCCTCTATTTGGTGCTTCTTCCCGATGCCAAATACAACAATCAATCTACGTGGCAACCAATTAATCACTCTAAGACTCAAAGGCTTGAATATAAAACACCTGGTGCTAGCACAGTCCTCATCATGCCAGACATTCTTTCATCACAGGGTTTTGGATCTTGTGCGACTTCTTAAAAAGTTGAATTATGAGCCAGAATTCTAGTCTAATCACTCGGCGAACGAAAGACATCGTCACTGATGTCATCCAGACAGAAAAACAAGAACTAAGAATGAGATGAGCTAGGAAGAAACGCACAGCCTCAGCCCAGTAGATCCAAATGTCGTAGATCCATAAGCCCAGTGGAAAGAATTAAAAGCAAAGCAGACAAGGGCCGAGGGGCCTCACAGCCTCAATCATTCGACGAGGGGCCCCACTGAGTGCGCGATATGGAGAAATCACGAGCGCTGCTGCGGCGGATAAGAGAGCGATGGCGGGCCACGCGGCTCGCGTCCTACCCTGGCGCTCCCGATTTCACAGGCCACAGCCTTTATCGCTTTTTCGAGATTTGAGGGAGAGACAGAGGCAACGTGGTGATTTCACGGTATTTGATTGGGAGGAGGGGGCGATAAACAGACGCGGGAGAGAGACAGACAGAGGCCGGGTTCCATGGGAGAGGAATCGGTTCTGCGTCAGTGTGCACTGCCCTCCACGCTCACGGTGGGCCAAACGCGCCATCATCCGCTACGATCCATCGCTGCCCGCGGTCCCTTCTGCTCATCCCGTTGCTCGACGGTCACCACCTCTTTTCGTGCGAATCAACCAACATGAACGCTCGGCGGCGTCGCCATCTCCATACTGTCGATAGAGATGTCAATGGTGCAGTCGTTGTACCATGACAATCTTTGTTTCTTATTTTCCTCATTCAGGCCTGCCAATTGGAGGGCATTTTATTAACTACCATTAACGAATAATTTAGTCCATCCTCGTTGTTAATTAAGTCTTAGTAAAAAAAAATAATGCTGTTATGTACTTTAATTAAGGAGAAGTTTTTTTAAATGAAAAGATAGCGTACGACGTTGGAACGAACAGTGGGCAATTTTACCGTTGGCATACGAGTCCATGCCGTGTGAGCTCACTTGTTTTGTCATTTTTGTGTTAGTGGGGAGCTCGATCTCGACTGGACGGTTGACGCTTCATAAAGAACACCTCCGTGATGTGAACCAGTACAGGGGAATCTGTGTCTCATTGCATCGACCAAAAAACAAAAATGGATTGTATAATACATAAATTATATATATATATATATATATATA
>JBBMJZ010000027.1:9851377-9864748 GCA_037833815.1 Zingiber zerumbet
AACATCACGACTCAAGCTTGACCCAACTCAAGCTTAGTCAAACTGGTCAAACTTGACCAAGGGAAATTGCCCCAACATAGGTGACTAATCTAAGGATCCACACACGACGCTCACTCTACTATGAAAAACACTCCTTTTCGATTGCAGCCGAAGGCGCAGAAGCCTTGTACAAACCCACACACAACGACACAACTCACACAAGAAGAAACTACAAGATACAACTGAAATGCACTCTTCTTCTTACTTACTTGTTGCTTGTTGTTGCCTCTTGAATCTTGAGAGAACACTCCCAAGAGCCTTCAAGAACTGGCGTGAGTGCTGGAAAAATTGCTGTGAAGATCGGAGAACACTCGCGCAAGAAAGTTTGCCAAATAACTACGAAGAAAACGCTCCGCCCAGGCTATATACAGTGCCTCCAATCGATTGAAATCAACCCCAATCGATTGCCACGTTAGCTCCGCACAATCCTAGTCATCCATCGTCTGCATCCTGCGCAACGGTCGAATCCCAATCGATTGACCAATCGATTGGGACAGTCTGAATCGATCGGTGGATCGATTCAGCCGCTCTCTGTGTTCTCACGATCGCGCGAGAACTCCTAGCTCTAATCGATCGACCGATCGATTGGAGATTCCCAATCGATTGCCCAATTGATTGGGAAGGCCTCTGTGCTCGCGACTCATGCTCCCAATCCATCGACCAATCGATTGAGTCATTCCTTCATTCACAGCACACTCCAATCGATCAGCTAGTCGATTGGACCCTGGTTCAATCGATCACCCAATCGATTGACCAGCCTGGACTTGACTCAAACTCAAGTCCAAAGTCTCCAACCCAACTTCCGATCAACCGTGACCTGTTGGGTCTCCAAGCCTAGTATTTGGCCACACCCGACCAACCTCAAACTAACCTTCTAGCCTCCTCCATCAGCCTTGCGTCCCTCGGATATCTCTCCATCCTTCACGCATTGCCTTCAAGAGCTTCCTTCGGCCTCATCCTAATTGTTGGGTTCTCCTTGCTAAGTCACACTAGGACTTACCTTGCCAATACCACATGCTTGGACTTACAACCTTTGCCAAGATCATACTTGGACTTTCCACTTGCTTGGCTCCTCACCAGGACTTTCCACTTGTCTGGTTCATCACCAGGACTTTTTCCTTTGCCAAGATCACACTTAGACTTTCCACTTGCCTGGCTCCTCACCAGGACTTTCCACTTGTCTGGTTCCTCACCAGGACTTTTTCCTTTGCCAAGATCACACTTTGACTTTCCACTTGCCTGCCTCCTCACCAGGACTTTCCACTTGCCTGGCTTCTCACCAGGACTTTCTCTTGCCTAACTCCACTCGTCAGGACTTTCAGTTGTCTGGCTCCTCACCAGGACTTTTCAATTTGCCTAATCTCTAGTTAGGACTTACCCAGTCAAGTCTCCTGTCAACCCTGACCTACTTGATTTGTCTTCTCATCAACCTGGTCAACCCTTTAACCATCTCCACAATCAGACGATTGTCCAAGCAATCTCCATATATTGTCAAACATCAAAACTCAAACATTACGACTCAAACTTGACCCAACCCAAGCTTAGTCAAACTGGTTAAACTTGACCTAAGGGAATTGCCCCAATAAAAATCACCCGAGCGATCAGAGCAACAAGAGAGACAAAAGGGAGCTGTAAAGCTGTTAGAGGCACCCTTAATGGAGTTAAAGGCGCCTTCATGCCTTTCAATGGGAAGACACACCTTCAACCCACCATTGAAGGCGTCTTCAACCCTGTTAAAGGCACCTTAGACTGGGCATAACTGAACGTTGGCGAGGATAAAGTTTTATCCTCGCTTGCTTCGCTAGAGGAGCCTTCCACCTTATTGGAGGTGTCTTCTAGCCCTGGATAAGGTTTACCAGAGCTATAAAAAGACCTCTGAACCTAAGAAATAGATCAACAACTACTGTATTCATTTCCTAGCTACTTTTTGAGCTTCCATCGAGTGTAAGAGGTTTCTCCACCTGCAAAGAAGAAGACTTTTAGTGCGTTTACTTACATTAGATTAACAATCATCTAAGTTGTAACCAAATAACTCTTTTGACCTCTTCCTTTTAAGTTATTCATTTATTCTATTTTTAATTGCATTACTAATTTGAGTTAAACGATTGGGAAAGTTTTTGTTTTATTTCTTAACAGACAATTCACCCCCCCTGCTGGCCTACCTGGGCCAACAACACATGAGAACTAGTTTTATGTCAATATGAGATCATCTGATACATTAGTCGGTTTTATTTATCAAATTGATGTTTGAGGGTATAAATATAATCAGGAGAGGTAGAAGAATACATAGAAACTAATTTTATGTCAATCTGAGATCATTTAGTACATCAGCTGATTTTAAGTAAAATTGGCTGATGTACTAAATGTCAAATTGACATTTGAGAGCATGAATATAATCAAGAGAGATAGATGAACACATGGGAGCTAGTTTCATATCAATCCAAGGTCGTTTATCTATCAACCAATTTGATCTAAATTTGATTTTTATTTTTTTTAAAAGTAAATTAGTTCGACTGATTTAATTAAAAAATCAGATGTTTTGATACAAAACTAAATCGATTCGACTGTTTCAAAATATTAGCTGACTGATAAGGGTGAAATCAGAAATAGATATGTGATTTGGTTATTTTGAAACGTCCCTACGTGAAATGGGTATTTTGTAAACTTGTATATGTGGTTCGGTAAAAAGTTGATTTATATGCATTTAGAGATCGATCTCTAAAATATTAGTATCAATTGAGATTTATTTTCATAAGTACATTGTATATTAATCTTGTTCATTGTTCATATTGATGTGTGTAAATTTATACATATAAGAGATCGATCTCCAAAATATTAGTGTCTATTGAGATTTGTTTTCATAAATACTTTAGATATTAATCTTGTTCACTGTCCATATTGATGTGTGTCAGGCCTATATATGTCGAAACAATAATGTCTCATATCTATTGATGCGGATATTGCTTGGGGTATGAGACTGAATTAAAGAGAAGAAGGAGGGCATTAGTGTCATTTGGTAGTTGAGGGCTTTTAGGGTTTTGAGTGCTATCGCTGCCTTCTCACGCGACCATAGCCGCTGCCGACAGCCGCAACCGCTTTCTCCCACGTCTACTGCCGCTGTCCCCAGTGGATATCGTCACCTTCTAGGTAGCCGTAGCTTTTGTACTATTTGGGTGATTCCGGCCATCGCGCCGAGGTATTTTACTCTTCGCATCGTTGCCATCATTGTGGGTTATTGGGTTTATCCGGCCTGCGTGCCGCATTCCGGCCTGCGAGCCGAGGCTATAGTCGGACAGTGCGTCGTCCTGTGGATTCATATTGCGTCCGGCTCTGAGCCACCAAAGCCAGCTACTCATCTGGTGGACATCTATCCACTCTGCACGCCAGCGGCGGCTTGATCAGCACCACGACTCGGTTAGCTCACCGATCTATCCGAGGGCGCCCCCCCCCCCGGGGCCAGGGTACGTTACCGTACCTCTCATGCATTTATTTCACTATTCTGTTATTAGTATTCTGCTGCTTATATATATTTGTGGGATTCGCCTCGAGCACCGAGGTATCAGAGACCGAGGCGACCCGGTCGCTGGACGCAGGGACTGTTGACTAGAGAACTCTTGGCGACTCGGTCGACACAGAAGACAACTCACCCTTTGGGTCGTGGAGGTGCGGTCAACCTTCCAAACACGTCATTTCCGGCAGCCCCGTCTTCCCAGATTCCAGACAGGATCATCTATTATTTTCAATAAGTGAAACGATCAACTAAATTTATATGTAAAAGAACATCAAAATTCAATCAGACTAAGGAAATTTATTATTAGGATGATCTTGTCCGAAAAGTATATAGATGATAAGTGAAAGATGTGACTACTATATTGATTAGATGTAAACTTCATCCCACTCTGTGACACAAGAAATGTTAGTGTCAAGCTAGGGAAGAGGTCCCTGATGTTGGTCCTCTGATGCTCAAGTTAGTCATCGGAAAGAGGAAAAAAGATGGAGCAACAATAGACACATGCATGAATAGTAAATAATGCATACCTCTGCCGATGTATATACCCCATTTATATAGTGCCCTGGTGTGCGACGTGCACACTTCTCTCACGATGTGAACACATTCTCCAATTGATCATGGGCATGTTCTCTAATTTATCTTATGAAAGGACGTGTCAGAAAAGTACTTCTGACACCATACCTTAACAAGACATGCATATCCATGACAAAATAGTAGAAGCTTCTGTCGTACGATCCGTCCGTTGACCATGTCTTGTGTCAGCGACGCTATCTTCCCGAAGGATATGTTAGTGATTAATTTGCTCGGCCGAGCAAGATAACCGCTCGACTGAGTACTCCTTTGCTCAGTCGGACTAGGTTGCTCCTCCGCATGGCGACATGTCTCGATAGTTTGTTTCCACCCGACCGGACTAACACTCTGGTCATACGCACGCTCCTCTACTTTGTCATGATCATCTAATGATCTCGGCTGAACGAGTGCTTTACTTAAACCAACCCTTTGCCGATTGTGCAAATACATGCCCGATCGCTACGTCCGACCCTTCGGTGTTGACCTCCTTGATTTTGACCTCCACGTGGGCTGCTACCTCTATTATTTGACCCACATTTAGTGAGCTCTCCTTTACCACCGCATCATAAGAGAAAATATTTTTTTATTAAAAAATAAACAATCTATTTTTTTAATATAGTATAACGAAAGTTTTATTCTATCATAAAATTGATAATAGTTTATTAGTGAATATAATCCATAAATGATTAGAAGATATCGTTCATTAATATTATTATAGTTCATAATATTGGTTCATATCGAACTTATATGAGTTTAATTTTATTTATTTAATTTAATAAGTTATTTAAGATTATTCGCTTAATTAACCTTATGCATCTTAAGTTTGTTTTGGATCATACTCATTAACATTATTTATGAAGTATTCACAAATGTTGGTTCATGAATATTAATAAGTTAGAAATATATAATTTTAATTTTATTCGTTTAATTTAATGAATTATTTATGATTATTACTGATTTTATGTATGTTCACTGAATATAAACAAACCTTTACTATGTCAAATAATAAATTTTCTTATAAATGTTTGAATCATTCGTAGTCTCAATTAGATGAAGGGGAAATTTTGCAACACATTTGAAAAATTATAGAGTTTAAATTATCGGTATTCAAACATTAGTAGAGTGAAATATTAGATACTTTGGGGGGCAAAGTAAAATTCTTTTATTCTTAAATTACACAAACAAATAAATAATAAATAGGCAGTCCTGAACTGCCAAAATTACCCCTTAAATAAACCCCTTCCTCCACCACTCTCCCGTTTCATTGCAGCGGTCGCTTTCTCTGTTCCATTCCTTTTCCAATCTCGTCCTCCTCTTCCCCGCCGGCGAGGCTCCGGTAGACGCTGATTCTGTCGGCCGTTGGCCAGGAATAGCACAGAGTTGCAGAAGATTCCATCCGGATGGGGAGGGTCGAGTTGGGGGTGGCCGTGGGGTGCGCCGTTGTGACTTGCACGATCGCGGCGGCGCTGGTGGGACGGAGGGCTAGGAGTTGGTGGCGTTGGGCGAAGGCGGTGGCGATGGTGGAGGGATTCGAGGAGGGTTGCGCCACCCCGGTCGGTAGGCTGCGACAGTTGGTGGACGGCATGGTCGTGGAGATGTACGCGGGGCTGGCCACTAACGGGGGAAGCAAGCTCAAGATGCTGCCCACCTTCGTCGATGTCCTCCCCGATGGGTAATCGTAGCCGCATCTGCTTCCCCCTATCTTTCGGCGTCCCGTCTTCGCTTCTGCAGTTTTTCTTTGCTTTGCTTTTCTTTTGCGGGAAATAGCAATAACTTGCTTGGATGACGTTCAGTAAGATCTTGAAGAATGTGGGACGGTCTTCTTTGAATATATTCTTTGATAGATGCTAGTTTAATCTGTGCGTTGGTAGATGTGCTTGAATTATATTTGTCTTTGATGTTATAGTATGCCATACAGTGGACGGTGGAGAAAGTTAAGTGTTCTGTACGTGTAGAGAAGTATGCAATACCATTGATTTTGATGTTTGCTCTTTTGAAATAATTTGCTATATATGCTTCTAATGCCTTTTCAGACATCACTATTTACTATTTTACTATAATTTCTATTTCCTTTGCAATGCATTGATGTTCTGAATTAGATTTGGGCTCTATAAAGATTGGGCATGGTTCTTGTTACCATGAGAAACATAAATCTTTCAGTAATTGCTTCTGAAAAGAATGAGGCAGAGACTAGTACATTACTATTTCCTTCTAAATGTTTCTGGAGTTTTGAGTATCTTCACCAAATTCATTGTAGGAGTTATTTTGACATATTTATGGTTTCCTACTTCTAGAATGTTGGTCAATTGTCTTAGTTTATCTTATTCCTCTGTTCTAGTTTTACTTATTATTGATTGACACGAGCATGGGTACGTGCTCAAGTGACTGATCTAAAAGGATGATCGGACAAAAATAAATAAGAATATAAACAGGTGATAATGATAATTGTTCTTGATATAATATGTGAATAAGACAAAAAAAATTTCCACTTTAAGAGGACTCAAAAACATTAACTCTGATATTTTTACTAGAGATATGATTACTGGTAATACCCATTAGAAATGGATGAGTAGGAGCATATGATTACTGGTAATTTGGTTACCTTCTTGATGTTGGTATGCCAGATTCATTGGTTATGGAAGAAAACACAAGACAACAAGTAGAAGCAATGATTAGGCCTTTTCTCATTTTCCACCTCCTTTTCCTTCATTGAACTTTATACAACCTACACCAATGTTGATTAATTATATTCACTTAATTAGTTTTATAATATAAATTTATACACTCTATAAATCCTAATGTTTAATTTTTCTTTGTTGCTATTAGAGTGGCTACCTGACCCATTTGATTGGATGTGCACTCATCATCAAATTATGGGATGGGTATGGGTAGAACAAAGATATCCATGGCTATGACACTCCAATTGACAAGGGCATCAGGTGTCTTAAATGAATATGGATATGGGTAATGCATATTTCTTTGGCACCATACCCATTATATGTGTTAGCAATTTAAGACTGATTAGCCACATAATCTTCCAGTATTTCTTGTTGTATTTGTTATGACTTGTACTTTTTTCTCCCTTTAAAATGGAAATTTTTGGTACTCATTTGCAAATAATTTGCAACTAATGATGACTCCGTTTTAAACAGAACTGAAGATGGAATATACTATACTCTTCATTTAGATGCAACGAGTTGCAGAGTTGTAAGAGTTGAACTGGGCATCAGAGGTTCTAAGACCTTCAACTATAAAGTTGAAGAGAAAAAGATTCCAGTGGAATTGTTGACTAGTACAAGAGAGGTAATTCTAACTTCTTTTTTTTAAACATTTCTTTCCTTGTTCTGAATACTATAAATTTGACTTTATCTTGTATCAATGCAGGACTTTTTTGATTTCATTGTTTTGACATTAAAAGAATTTGTTGAAAGAGAGGACAATGATTTTAAGCAAATGTCTAATTTAGGGATGGGACTCGGGTTTGTATTTCCTTGTCCTATTAAACAATTGTCTTATTCTTCAGGCGCTCTTATTAACTGGACAAAAGGGTTTGACGTTGGAGATGTTGTAAGTTAAATTTTTATTAAGAATGTGTTTTGATTCTTAATAATGCATTATTTAAGAACTTTCAATCTACAAACATTCTTTAGTCCTTGTAACTGATTTAATGTAGCAGCCTTTTCTATTCTTGAATGATTTTTTCATTAATGAGTGTTCATTTATATGATCCCAATTTCTAAGTTGGTAATTTTATTATTCCATATTTGATATTCATATCTTGGGAGTGATATTTTTCTCCTAGAACATGGCTGCAAGAACAAAAACATGACCGAGAACAAACTATAACAAGCAATTATGGAGTGTACAAATTGTTTTCCAAGGCAAGTCATTGATAAATGTTTAAAGACAACATGTGGCAACTTGCAAATAATTAGGATATGCACTAGTAGGTTAATATATAGTGACTTAGAACTGACTAGTAATTGGTTTTATAAATGCAAATCGGGGCCTTGACTTAATTGTTTAAAGATATTTGATGTGGTGACTAACAAATTATATGTAATTATATGGTATTTGTTAAGTTTAGTTTCAACTATGATTGCAGTACATTGCTGTCAACTAGTGCTATTTAAGTGCTATGCACGCTGACCATGTAAATCATCAGCTTAAACTTTTTGGAGTTATACATGATATTGTTAGCTCTTTAGCTATCATTTCAAATGCTTATATATTAAATCGTGATCTATCGCATAAATGTTTACCGTAAGATCTCATGCTTGTCAAAAATAATTGTTTCATCAATCATTTATGGAACTCCTGTAAGTTGCTCAAAAAGTCAAGTTTCAATAATGAATAAGGCTTAATGGATTATAATTCTTCTGGTTTGCATGGAGTTGAATCATTAGGAGCTCAGAATCATTTTACACCATGTTTTCTTTGAGAGCTTTTGTTCATAAGATAACTGACAGACCTAATGTAATTTAGGTCGGAGAAGATGTTTCACAATGTTTAGAGGAAGCCATGGCAAGGAATGGATTGAACATGAGTGTAGCCGCATTGGTACGTTTTCAGAAGTCTTTATTTGCTGCTAGTGTCCACTGGATTATGTGCACATTCAGCAATGCATGTCTAGAGAAGTGTATTATCTGTAATTTATATGGGCTTGCCATTCCTTCTCTTTCAATCCAGGCGAATGATCCTGTGGGAGCATTAGCTCTTGGTCATTATCACGATAAAGACACTGTAGCCGCAGTGATAATTGGAACCGACACCAATGCATGCTATATTGAGCGAATGGATGCAATTATTAAGTGTCAAGGTCTTCGCATAAACTCTGGAGACATGGTAACTAATTTTGTTTATATTGAGGCACATGCTTTGTTTGGCTTGTTTGATTTTTGCACAATTCAGTGTATATCTTTTCTACTGCTTATATTTCCATTTTTCTTGATTGATTAGGTTGTCAACATGGAATGGGGAAATTTCTGGTCAGCACATCTACCTAGAACCACTTACGATATTGCTTTGAAGGATGAAAATACAAGGCGAAACGACAAAGTATGTTTCTCGAGCATCATTCACTTCTATTGAATCATATTTGACTGGGTCGCTGTCTTTCAGAGTTTCTCAAAATTGATTTCGGAAATGTACTTGGGTGAAATTGTTCGAAGAGTTTTGTATAGAACTGCAAACGAACTGAGTATTTTCGGAGATTCTACTCATCAACTATCAGCACCATTTACCTTGAGGTATGCAATCTGTAGTCAAGATACCATTTTGTACGTCTGTTTATCGTGCATCCTCCATCATTTTTTTTACTTTAATTGAAGAAATTATTAAACTTGTTTGAGAGACTATGTTTAAGTTCGATACTCGACTCTTAGCATAGCCAGCATGTCACTTTCAAACCAAAGTATTTGAAACTATAGGAAATCAGAATACCGATTCAAAGTCAGTTCATGGTTCACTCTCCAATCCTGTAAAACAATCATCACAAACATTGCGCAATATGATTAGTTCCCTTATCAAGATCTAATTTCCTTTGTTTCTTTCATTTGATCTGAAATGACAAATACAGAAATTCCCTGATTCAGGACGTCTTTGATGGTTGCCATGCACAAGGATAACTCTGTGGACCTGCGAGAAGTCGGAAAGATCCTCCAAGAAAGCTTCCAGGTACACAAACTCTTTGAACTTGTCCCTCACCATCATCTTTGTGATTCTACTGCAAATTCTTAATAGCCCTCCAACTCTCATCAGATATCCGGTACTTGTTTGAAAGAAAGAATGCTCGTCATGAGAGTCTGTGATATTGTGATCCGAAGAGCTGCCAGATTAGTTGCAGCAGGGATAGTTGCTATACTGAAGAAAATAGGCCGAGATGGATACGGTAGAATATCGAGCAGAAGCACCACCCAAGGCAGATCAAGAAGAAAGGTGATTGCATTCGAGAGTGGCCTTTATATTCATTATCCGATCTTCCGGAAATACCTTAACGAAGCCATATCGGAAATCTTGGGCGAAGAGGTTGCCCAGAATATAGTCCTTCGGATTTCTGAAGATGGATCAGGAATCGGCACTGCTTTGCTGGCCGCTGTGAATTCATCCCGAAGATGAATATTGGAACTCTCCATTCAAGTTTTTCTATTTTTTTTTTTCGCTGTGCAAATGTAAGAAATTGTTTCATAGTCATAAAGAAGAGCTTGTACAAATGGTGTCCATATATGCCTTTGCCATCGCCATCGGTCTCAACCTTACGCTGTTGTTGATATAAAAAACAAACAATCAAATTCACCCAATTAATCAATTGAATCTCTACAGATCGCCTTCTCCTTGGGCTTCTTTTGCTCCATCCACCCACCACACCCTCAAGCTCTTATCGAACCCGCCACTGTAGAGCATGAAGCCTTCCCCAACTCTGAACCCCGAAGCCAGCACGCACTTCACCGGACCTTCATGCCCTCTTACCACCCCAATTCTATAAATTCCGCCGGCGCCGGTGCCGACCGCTGCCGCCCTCCTCATCCACAACCCGATGCTCTTGTCGGCCGACCCACTACACAGCACCTCCTCTTTACAGCAAATGCTCAAACACAGCACGCTCATGTCGTGCGCCCTCACCTCGCAGGCCACCCTCCACGTGCCTTCCCCATCCTCCTCCCATCCCACCACCCTCCCGTCGGAGCACCCGCCGTAGGCCACCCGCCCGCCCGCCGCCACCGCCACTGCGTTCCACGACACGGCGACACCCTTACGCGCCCCCGCCGCCTCCAGGACGGCCTTCAAGGAGTGATTGAGAGCGCGAGGCGAGCGCGCCCAGATCTTGATCTTGCCGTCGGCGGAGGCCGAGAAGACGGCGCCCCCGACCGCCGCCAGCGCGTTCACGGCGTCGTCGTGCGCCTTGATGGACTCGATGCACTTGAGGTCCGAGAGTCGCCAGACCTTTAGAGTCTTGTCCCAGGAGCCGGAGTAGACGGCGCCGCCGTCGACGGCGAGGCAGGAGATGCTGTCGGCGTGCTCGATCCAGAGCTTGCGGTGGTGTCGCCGGGTCTGCACGTAGCTCCCCTGCATCAGGATCTTCCCGATTCTGTCCCTGGCCGTGGGAAGTGTCGCGGCGAGCCGGAAGGCGTTCTCGGAGCCGCATACCTGCCACACGCGGATGCGGCCGTCCTGGTGGGCGGAGAAAACGCGGCCTCCGACGGCCGCCAGTGCCTTGACGCTGCCTCCGCCTCCATGGCCGAACCGGGCGAAGCGGCGGAGGTCGGGCTGCCGCCACGCCACGATGTCACGCCCGTCGGAGGCGCTGAGGACGTACTCTCCGCAGACGGCCAGGCAGTGTACGGAGCCGGAGTGGCCGGTGAGCACGGCCAGCGACTTGTGTCGGCCTCCGCCTCCGCCGCGGGATTTCTTCGTCTCCAATGCTTCCGGGGCTCGGTTCGAGTCCGTGCCACTTCCGGCGTCGTCGCTACTGCTTCTGCTACTGCTGCTGCTGCTCCATTTTCCCAGTAACGGCGTCGAAGGTGCGTACTCCAACTCCGCCATGGACTGAGCTTATTCCTTAAAGTAGAGAGGAGGATCAAATATAAGGAGCAGAATTGGATTTGATTGAAGACTATTCAAAAAAAAAAACATTTGGTGGATAAATTTATTCCTTAAAGTAATTTATTGGTGCTTTATGCCTTAATTATTTGATCAAAGTAGGCATAGGCATAGAAAAAGAGTCTTAAGCATTAATCATAGGAGACGGTGGGTGCAATTTTAAATGGCAGAGAGGGACTGAGGGTAGCTCCAACGGCTACTTTTTTCTTGGAAAGCTTTCCTTCTTCCCCTGTTTAAGGGCCCCTTTTGAGTTCTCCCTCTTCTTTAGAAATATTCTTTTACTTGCTCATGTTTGAGACAACTTTGAGAGTTAGGTCACATCATCTCAACAACCTTTGCAAAACTTGTTTATGATCCAAATGGTTTGGCTCACTGAGCTCGATCGTATGTATGATCGATCTGCTAATGGTTTTGGCAAAAAGGATCTCTACTAGCGCATCATCTTTATGCCAAACTTACTTTGTATGACATTAGAGTCAGGCCACCTGAGGAGGATACGCAAGTTAGGCGAAAAAGACTCTTGAGTTATGTCGGTTATACAATTTTGTAATGGACAGGGAAAAAGGAACCACAAGAGAGAATGATATATTTTGCAGAAACATCTTGGTGCTTAGTGCCATAGCCTCTGGTATTCCGAGCAGATGCCACTTCAGTCCACGAACCTGGTCGACGAAGTTTATGCACCGTAGAATCGACTCGCGGAGAGTCTTTGAGGAGCAAAATGTCACTGAACGGAGGATAGGTTTCGATACACCTACTCTTGTAACTATGTTTTAGATAAGTCCCCTCGAAATGGACAGTTTTGCTAGTGATTTATCTCCTCCATGTTAGCCTGGAGACGTCGCCGGCGAGCGAATCGCCTTTTACCAATGTTTTAGATAAAATGTAGTCATTTAGATAGAATTACTCATGTTTAATTAAGATGTTTGTGTTGTGGTATGTCCTTCCTACTTGTCTCTTGATCCTCCTTCGTGCCCTTTGTGCAAATCATGATGCTCTCTTCTTCTTGAGTGAGCCTTCTGCCCTACCAACCTTAGTGCCCTTCATCCAAATTGACTTTCAAGAGTTGACTTCAATTCGTGATCTAGATCTGGTTGCTTTAGATCTTGTTGCTTTGCACAAGATAAAACTAGTCATTGTTTATGAAATACACAAGCAGTACAATGCTCTATTTTCCTTGACCTTGAGTTCTTGACTTGGTGGAGAACATTCACCATTCTTCTACTGCAATGGAGAATATGATGATGTTGCTTTAGATCTTAAAGAAATTTTGCCAGCTCAATTATTGATATAATGTTTTAGATGACAGCCTCCTTGCACCACTCGCCATGAGCTAAAGTCGACGACAACAACACTAAGGAAACGTGGTTCTCGGCTATTTGAAGTCGATTACAAGGATCCCACTCTGTCCGGCTATTTCACTGTCAAAGAAGTTCAAGTCGAGAAGAAGGAACACACAAACAAAATAACTCTTGGACGCAGATAATATGTCGTCGGAAATTTACATTGTATTAGTTGAATTTAAATACTTGAATTAAATTCAACTTACCGCTGAGATGACCTGAGCTGATAATCTTAATTTGCCAGCAGGGGTTAGTTTCTGCCAACTGATAAAGGCAGTCTGCACTATGGTTCGTCGGAACGGTCGCGGT
>JBBMJZ010000027.1:9864848-9880148 GCA_037833815.1 Zingiber zerumbet
TAAAGAAATTAAACATTGCAGCTATTCTGTTCAATCTTTGATTTCAGTTTACAGCAAATATATATACTGATTTAAAAATCCGATCGGCCGGTAGATGAAGTCTTGTTGGTTAAAGAAATTTTCTTAACCCGCGGGCCAACCCAAGCCCAGGTGGGCCAATCCGCGTGGGTCGTGACAGACTTGGGTTGATAAAATTCTAACCCAACCCGCTTAAATTGTTTGGCGAGACGGACCAACCCGACGGGCCCAACCTAAATTGACAACTCTAGCTTTTACTCGGCATGGACATATATGTCATGCCTCCAGCACAAATTTAATGGAACAGACACTGAGGTGGAAATTAAGGATACGTAAACAATAATGCATGTAAGCACATCCATAGTTGAGCTGAGACATCCCGTAATGGGAGGGAGCTACTTTCCAAAAAATATTAGGTTGTGGGGAACTAGCTTTTGTTCGGCATGAACATATATGTCATGTCTCCAACATATATCTAATGAATCAGCCACAGTGGTAGTTTTTGCTCAGCATGAACATATATGTCATGCCTCTAGAACAGATCTAATGGAACAACCACAGAGATGAAAATCAAAGATGCGTAAATAATAATGCATGTAAACACATTCCCAATTGATCAGAGACCTCTCATAATGGGAGGAAGCTCCTTCTAAAAAAATATTAGGCAGTAGAAAGCTAGCTTTTGCTTGACATAAACATATATGTAATGCATCCAACACAAATATGATGGAACAACTACAAATCTAGTTTTTGCTTGGCATGAACATATATGTCATACCTCCAGCAAAGATATCATGGAATGGCCATAGAGGTGGAAATTACAGATACTTAAATAATAATGCATGAAAATACAACCATAATTGAGCTAAGAGCTCCCATAGTGGGAGAGAGCTCCTTCTAATAAATATTAGGTCATTGGGAGCTAGCTTTTGCTGGACATGAACATATATGTCATGCTTCCAATACAAATATGATGGAACAACCACAGAGGTGAAAATTTATTGTTGCTTTATGGCTTAATTATTTGATCAAAGTAGGCATAGAAAAAGACAGTTAAGTATTAATCAATTATGTAATTCTGCAAAAGGTGAAATTCGTTAACACGGTAGCCCATAGGAGGGTAATTCCTCGGTCTTTGATGGGATTAAGGATTTGCCCCTTACTCAATTCTGCAAACTTGCTATGCGATAACCAACTCGGCTATGCCTTAGGGGTGCTTAAGCATTAATCAAGGCCTCATAGGGGATGATGGGTGCAATTTTAAATGGTAAAGAGGGAGGCTAGCTCCAACTAGGGATGACAATTTTCTCAGAACCTGATGGAGAATCTGATATCTAACCTGAATGAAGTAGGGTATGGAAGAATTACCTTCATACCCGATTAGCTGAATGTCTGATTAAATAAAATAAAATATTCTTTTTTCAAAATCTGTTAACTATTTTTGTTGGTGTTTAATCTATTTTTATTGAATATGATTAAATTCTATGAGGTTATATAGATATTTAGTCTATTTTTTCTTTTTCTTTTTTTTTTAAATATGACATTAATTCTAATGTGATTTTGTTGAATAATGGTACTTGGATGAAAATAAGAAAAGTGTTAGTATAGAAAATATTTGATCCTCTAATGGGTATAGGGGTGTGGATGGATATCTGATCTCCGATAGATATGAGGATGGAGGATATAAAATCTAACCTTAACCCGATCTATGTCATCCCTAACTCCAGTGATTACTTTTTTCTTGGAAAGCTTTCCTTCTTCCCATGTTTAAGGTTGACCCTTTTGAGTTCTTAGCCTTTTTCCTTGTGCATAATCTTAGTTACGTAATTACCAAATAATTACATAACTCAAATAATTTAATGTTATTTAATTCAATTTTAGGTAATGTAATAAAATTTGTTTATTTAGAGGTTTTAGTGTACAACTTAGTACTAAGAAAATTATATCACTAATAAACAAAATAAAATATACAGTAATAATATTATTATTTTAATGGTGATATATATAAATAAATTTGGATAATATTTGAGAAATTTTTTATTATTTTAGAAATTTTTTTGGAATAAGTTTGTTGGATCATATCTATTTAGTTTATCTTGACTATAGCTAAGAGTTGATTGATTAAATTAACCAAAGTTTTAATAAAAAAACCTAATGTTAAAAATAATACCAACGGTCAAGCCTTACGGCGAGCCGCCTGCCACCTCTAGCTCTTGGCATTCAGCGAGCTGCATTTGATGGGCTTTGTGAGTGAGGCTTTCATTGGAACAGTGGCGACGCTGAGCTAGCACCGTTTGTCGAACGTCCAGTTCATAGGACTGGTCAGCCACTTGCCACCTCTGACCCCAGCGAGTCTTCCGCACGAAGGAACAATGGCGACCGATACAGTTGGATTCTCAATAACTCCAAAATTGGGAAAAATATTAAAAATCCGAGGTAATCGCATTCCAGATTAAATTCCCGGATTGTTGACATTTGCTGACGATGTAGGACGTGCAAGATTACTCCGAAATCATTTATCATCTAAATCAAATAAGATTTTTGTTGATAACCTTAAATGGATAACTAAGCATATCAACGATAACACCCAACCAAACGGAATGTCTGGCTTGCTGAGCTCGATCATATGTTCGATCTGCTAATAGTTTGGGTCTAGATAATGGTTTTGGCAAAAAGGATCTCTACAAGCACATCATCTTTATGCCAAACTTACTTTATATGACATTAGAGTCGCTGAGTCGGGTCACCTGAGGAGGATACACGAGTTAGGCGAAAAGACTTTTTGAGTCATTGTCGGTTATACGATATTGTTATGGACAAGCAAAAAGGAACCACAGGGGAGAATGAGATACTTTGCAGAAACATCTTGGTGCTTAGTGCCATAGCCTCTTGGTATTCCTAGCAGACGCCATGAACTTTGTCGACCGTGTTTATAAGATACATGGAGAATCCATGAACCTAAGATACACCTACTCTTATAACTATGTTTTTGATAAAATGTAGTCATTTAGATCTCTTGATCCTCGTTCGTGCAAATCACGATGCTCTCTTCTTCCCAAAATGAGCCTTCTGCCCTACCAACCTCAGTGCCCTTCATCCAAATCGACATTCGAGAGTTGACTTCAATTCATGATCTAGATCTGGTTGCTCTAGATCTTGTCGCTTTGCACAAAAATAAAGCTAGTCATTGTTTATGAAATACACAAGCAGTACAATGCTCTATTATCCTTGACCTTGACTTCTTGACTTGGTGGAGAACATTCACCATTCTTCTACTGCAATGGAGAATATGATGACGTTGCTTTAGATCTTAAAGAAACTTTGCCAGCTCAATTCTTGATATAATGTTCACCACTTGCCATGAGCTAAAGTCGACGACGACGACAGTAAGGAAACGTGGTTCTCGGCTATTTGAAGTCGATTACAAGGATCCCACTCTGTCTGGCTATTTCACTATCGAAGGAGTTCAAGTCGAGAAGGAACACGCAAACAAAGTAACACAAAAGAACAACGTGATGTAGCTGTGTTTTGAATTATTTACATGAAGTTTCTTGTGGAGGAGCTCCATTCCACTGCTCCAATGAAGGTCCCATATGCTCCCACTGTCCCACAGGTAGGTAGCTACTGTGGAATTTCAAAAAGGTAGATTTTTTTAATTGGGGTATTCCATTCGAACCGCCAGTTGGCTGATTCAATTTCATAAAAAAATTTCAAGAAACATTAGAATAAATCGAAAAATACTTACAGAGATATATCCAAGTGACCATCATTTTTGAAAGTTGTCATTCATTTATAACGAAGCGCCACTGAGAGAAGAAATCACGAGACTGTTACTAAACGGACATGTACTTATGGTGATAATGAAAGGGACATGCTAATTTCACAAGATCATCTCTCTCAAAGTCTCACTAAACTTTCAGAGTGGCCTCGTAAAACCGATACCCTCTAACTACATGTGTTAACTTTGAGCATGACAATTTCCTTATTGAGATACAGAGACCACGAAGAGTGTTCAAACTTCAAAGCATGCAAGGGAGTGCATTTGAATTCTACTGTACCAATAGCCAAATTATTTTTTTTTAAAAAAAAAAAAAGGCAAAAAGGTTGATCATTTGAGAAGAAATACTATTCTGAATACTGTGCCTTTGTTGTTCCTTTTCTTGTAAGGCATCAATTCTTGTTGGCAAAAGCTGTGGTAGTTCATAGAACAGATGGCCTTCGCCTTCTACTACACTCCGCTGAACCTTTAGCAACCAACTTCTAACCTAATTTAATAAATTTGAGATATTTTAAACCTTAATCGTACATATTTTTTCGTAATTAAACAAGTCTAAAAATAAGTTTGACGGATTAGAAGTTCATAGAATAAGTTTGAGATTTTGGGTTTGTAATAGTATGGGCCTACTGGGCCAATATAATTTTTTTTCTTTTATAATTTAATGAGGTAGAATGGAAGTGGAATGGTCAAAGAAGAAGAAAAGCTCTCTGCCTGCGTGTTGCTCCCAAAGCCCACGGCGAAGGAGCTCCATTCCCGTCGTTGTCGCCACCCCGACCGTCCTCCTCTCCCTGTCTTCTTCGTCTCGCCTCGCCTCGCGGGGAAGACACCAGCGACTGCTCGCGCTACCAATGGCGGACGCTTGCGGCCCTCCCGCGTGAGACAAATTCCCACGAGGAGTCCCCCTTTGTTTGCTACTTCACCCCTCTGGCGTCTTCTGCGGCCACCGAATAAAGCGGCCGACGACGGCGACTCAGGAAAGCGAGGCAAGGAATCCTCCTTCCGCATGGAGACACCGAGGCGATCGCGGACAAAAGGGCTTCGCTTTTGTCGCCACCGCACTCGATGCGCTACTCCTCTGTTCTTCCCAACTCTCTCTTCCTTCCCAATCCGACCCCTGATTCTCCTACCTGTGCGTGCGATTTGTGTGGCCGCGGAGGCGGGGGAGAGTCGTGGTGAATCTTAACAAATCTTCAGCTTAGAAGGACGCGGTTCGAGGTGACGGCCTGCTTTTTTTTGGGGGGAGCGGTGATGGAGAAAGGACCCTCCTTTGTAAGCTTTTGAGTCTTTACCTGTTCTCCCTTTTCTTGCGTTGCTCGAGCTCGACGAAAGGCGGTTCCTTTGTGTATTTTGAGTTGATTTGTGTTTTGTTTCTGAGATTTTGAGTTTTTTTTCGATTAATTTCTATAAATTTCGATCAGCTTGCCGTCGGCGGGAGACAAAAAATGGCGTCTTTATTGAGAAACGTCGCCGCCCAGGACGACGGCTCTTCGTTGGTGACTTCATCGCCTTTCAAGACCTTGTCGATGATGTCTCTTCCGCCGCCGTCTCTGTCGCCGTCGCTGTCCTTCTCGCCGTGGCTACGCGAGCTCAAATCCGACGAGCGCGGCCTCTGCCTCATCCACCACCTTCTCAACTGCGCCAACCACGTCGCCGCTGGGAGCCTTGACCGCGCCAACGCCTACCTGGAGCAGATCGCGCTGCTGGCCGATCGCAATGGCGACGCCATGCAGCGCATCGCGTCCCACTTCTCCGAGGCGCTCGCGCGGCGCGCCCTCCGCCTGTGGCCGGGCATCTACCGCTCCCTCGACTCCGCTTTCCCTGTCTCCGAGTCGGTCTCCGCGCGGCGCAACTTCCTCGACCTCTGCCCCTTCCTTCGCATCGCCTACGTTGTCTCCAACCAAGCGATCATGGAGGCGATGGAGGGAGAGAAGGTGGTGCACATAGTCGACCTCAGTGTCGCCGACCCCACGCAGTGGCTCTCCCTCCTCCAGGGGTTGCGGAGGCGACCGGAGGGCCCGCCGCACCTCAAGATCACCGGCGTCCACGAGCACCGCGACCTGCTCAACCACACTGCCGCCTGTCTCTCCAAGGAGGCCGAGCGGCTGGACATCCCCTTCCAATTCAACTCTGTGGTCACCAAACTGGAAAACCTTGACGTCGAAATCCTGCGCATCAAAACAGGGGAAGCGCTGGCCATCAACTCTGTTCTCCAGCTCCACACCTTGCTCGCTGCCGACGGCCCCAAAGTGGCGGGCGGCGGCCAGCAACTGACGCTGGGCGAGTTCCTCGACAAGGATCACATCCCGAGCAGGGATTCGGCAATGCCATCTCCGGCGACCAGAGTGGAGAGCGTGCTGGCGGCCCTGCAGGGGCTGTCGCCGATGCTGATGGTGGTGACCGAGCAGGAGGCGGATCACAACGGTAGCTCTCTGGGGGAGCGGTTCGTGGAGGCGCTATTCTACTACGCGGCGCTGTTCGACTGCCTGGACTCGACGGCGGCGCGGGCGTCGGTGGAGCGGCTGAGGGTGGAGAAGGTGCTGCTGGGCGAGGAGATCAAGAACATCATCGCCTGCGACGGGTGGGAGAGAAAGGAGCGGCACGAGAAGGTGGAGCGGTGGGCGCGGAGGCTCCACGCGGCGGGCTTCCGGGCGGCGCCGCTCAGCCACTACTCTCTGCTGCAGGGCCGCCGCCTGCTGCCGGACTTGGGGCACTGCGAAGGGTACAATGTGAGGGAGGAGAAGGGTTGCCTGATGATGTGTTGGCAGGACCGACCACTCTTCTCTGTTTCCTCGTGGAAATGCAACAAGCAGCCATTCCACTGAATCAATTACCACACTTCTCTCTTTCTTTCTGTTCTTCTTTGCTGCTTGTTCATGTACATAAAACCCTAAACAGATAGCTCAATCAATGTATTGTGGAGGCCTGATCACAAGCCTCTTGATTGTAACCCTAACTCAAAGTATAGCAAACCCTCCACAACCACTCTTGTAAAAAGCCAGAGTAGGTCATGCTTTTAATCTTCTACAGACTCCATAAACTCATACAGCTTTTACTTAATCACAATAATTAACTAACCATGATCATACTTATCTAAGTCAATTGAGCCACACTTGATCTACACTTGATCTCTGCAGACATTCCTGCAGTTTATTTATGTCAATTAACACCAGTTTAGTAGACCTCTTGTTGGTTTTATCTACAAGCTTGCAATGGAGGAAGAGGAATCACTGTTTCAAAGGCCTCGACGAGCAGTGCCACCTTCTTCCTCCTTGCAGAGCCCAGCTTTGTGACTGTCTGCTGCAGAGCATAATCTATCATCCATTCCTCTGCGTTCTTTCTCTCATCCATCATCTGGTGCCTCAGGTCGACCTTCTCCGATTCCGGGTCTGGCTCTTCGGGCAGGAAGTTCGGTGCCCGGGGATCGAATCCTTTCAGTTGCTCCGACTCCTCATCTCTGCTGTTCTTCCTTGTTATGTGCATCAGTCTCACATTGGGGCCATGATCATCTGTTGGAGCGATGATGTTCGAATTTGAATCAGTCACTATGAGCACACTGCCATTGTTGTGATCTTGATCATTTGTATCAGCAATCTGAACATCTTCATTTCTGGCCTCTTCTTCAGTGGCAGGTTGTTCTTGATCAAGAAGAGCATGTTCTTTGGGTGTGTTGTTATCGGATTTATCCATCTTCTTCAACTCCAATTCAGCTTCTTCTTCATCATCTTCTTCTTCTTTTTCCAAATTGATCATGAAATCAATGGATTCGGCCATGAATTGATTTCCATCTTCAATCCCCTTTTTGGTGCGATCTTCCTCTACATCTCGATCGCAGCTCACATACTCGACAAAACCCGCCAAGGCCTCCAAGCTATAAACCCCATCACTGCTTCTATCTGAGCACGCATCATTCCGATCATCTTCCTCCTCGACCGCCGCCGGCTGTTCGAGGAGCAAATCGAGCCCAATTTCTTCGATCAGGGAAGAAATCTCCAAGCCGGACCGAGTCCTCGCCGCCGCAGCCGCCTGCCCTGTGTCCCTCTTCCTGAAAGGCGAAGCTCCTCTCTGCTTCATGCTCTCTCTCCTCGAAGCCAAGAAGGTCTTGAGCGGAGGGATGTCGGCCTGGCCGTGGAGATGGCCGTTGAGGGAGCAGTACTTGTAAGGGCAGACCTTGACGGCAGACGCGCCTTCGGCTTCTGTGCCGCCATGGCCGAGCTCGAGGAACTCGGGGAACTTGCAGCTCTTGAGAGTCGACGAGCAGGTCGCTCTCACGCTCGCCTTCTTGGGCTGGATCCTCAAAGCCTTGCAGTTCTTCTTCTTCTTCTTTTTCTTCAAATCCTCCGACGAGGAAACACAAGCGTGCTGCTTCTTGCCGTCGGAGCTGGTGGTGGGCTTCATGTAGTTGGGCAGAGTCTCCGCCATGGCTGCGTGCTTCATCTGATGAAAGGAAGCCATGGCCGTGCATGAAGCAACGGTATTTGCATCAGGTGCTTTTCTTTGCACCATGGAGAAGGAAAGATTGAGTATGAGATTGAACAAAAATTGCAAAATGGATTTCTTGGAAGAAGAAGGAGAACAAGAAGAAGAGAATCCGTTTTTTGGACGTTTGTTCAATGATTTTGTTTATGGGAAGAGATTTATGTTGAAGAAGTAATTGGATGGACACGTTTGAATGTGGTCGAAATTGATTGGATGATGATGTTGATTTCCACTTTAGCTAGTGGGGATCGAGTTCTTGCATTATTATCGTTATCGATTTCTTTATTCTTTTTCTTTTTTTTTTCTTGTTTGTTGTTTTATGAACTCGATATAAATGTTGGGTTTAACAATTAGTATAATGTTATTTAATTTTTTATTAAAAAAAATTCCACTCCGAAGGCAAAAAGCAACGGGAAAATGGAAGCAAAAGCGGAGGCGACACAGAACACGTCTTCTCGATCAAGCGAGTGGCGGACGCCGCTGTCTCGTGCCGCGCTTGTGGGCCATCCCGGTAGATTAAAGATTAAGATTGCGGTGGGCCCATTTAGGTTTTGGTCGGCTGAAAAGGCTGGTGGGCCGGGTCCACCGGCCGTCCAAAGCAGAGGTCGGACCGGAATTGCTACCTCAGACTGATTGATAAATTATATATATATATATAACCATTTTTTTATTTTCATGTTTTTTTCTTTGTTGATCACCGACACTTGACACTTTTACTTTATGAGCCGACCAAATCCAGAGACGGAAAAAAGTAACGGTTGGCGGTAGGAGAATTCTGTTCTTCCAAGGTCTTTATTGCTTATTGGCCCGTATACATGTAACTGCACGGGTTAAATTTAATAGGATGAACTAAGTCAAGTTAAATTTTATATATTTAATTATTATATTTAAGTATATAGGAATTTAGAAATATAAGAAATTGAGCGAAAGATGGACAGACGAGAATGAAGGTACAAAAATCGAGTTGACAGGTTCAGTACATCTGAGGGACGATAAACTATAAAAAAGTATGCTTGTGGAGTGAAAAGGACACGCACAGCACTTTTGAAAGATGAAAAGCCGGAGCAGAAGTCTGCTCGAGAAAAAGATCAGAGTTAGATTTGGGTGAACTCAACTCTAGATACCCCGGAGTATTACCCACGTGAAAAAGACCAGCTAGAGCCTGATCTGCTTTGTAAAAGGCGTCTTTCAAAGCCTATGGAAAACTTCTTCAATAGTCATTAACCAAAGATAAAGTTTTGTCTTCAACGAATAAAACCTATCCTATTGAAGGTACCTTTAACCACCTTGAAAGCGCTTTCAAATTACAAATAACATTTTCCAATATCTATAAAAAGGTTTTGGACCTAAAAATTCAATAACAACTTGAAAAATAACTATTACAATCATTCCTAGTCTTTTTCTTAACCTATCAATGTGTGAAAGACTACTCTATCTTGAACGAAGAAATATTTTTAGCAGAGTTTTCCAATATTTTAAATTAAAAACTATTTAAATTGTAACAAAGTAAATCTAATCTTATTACTTTACTCATGCATTTCTATTTTGAATAAATTAATTGTGTATTTGTACTAAGTAAAATCAGAGATATTTTTTTAAACTCTATTTTTAGATAATTCATCTCCTCAACGGGCCACGGACCAATAAGGCATATGAGGTATGCATTAATTTATTTATATTTATTAAAAGTTATATAGATTAAATATTTATCTAATATACAATTGTATAGTATAAAATTTTATAAATTACTATAACTTTTCATTCGAATAAAAATTTAAAATTAAATTTTAGTTAAATTAATAAATAAATTTATTTATAAATAAGTATGATCCCCTGTTAGTGCAAGCACGTTTGTCTTATATTTATAATCTCTCGGGATAGTATGGTTAAAGTATGGAATATTATTAGGATGTTACTATATAAAATGTTGAGGTCAAAATTTGACCTATGCAACATGCCTTCTCTCATCCTTGTCATCTGTGGGCAGGGTAGGATCGTAGGGATGACAATAGGGCGGGGTGGGGCTGAATTTGTCATTCTCATCCTCACCCAGTTTTCATTTTTTTGAGTTCTGGAATTTCCCAAACCGAAACCTACGGGGATCAAATCCCCATCCCCACCCCCATCCCCGCCTCATTTCTAAATTTAATTTATATTATTATTATTATTTAATAATAATTATTAATGATAATATTAATATTAATATCAATACTAATAATATTATTATCAATAATATTTTTAAAAATTTTAATATTAATATTAACACAATTATTAATATTTAAAAAAAACATATTATTATTTATTAATACTAATAATAAAAATATTTGGGACGGATTCGAAGATGGAGATAGTATTCTCATACCTACCCTAAACCTGCCCCATCCCCGAAAAAATCAGGAATCCCCATCCTCATTTCGAGTTTTTTCCGCATGACCCTAAACTCGCGGGGAAAATTATCATCTCTAGGGCGGGGGAGCAAATACTTTTTACTTACATATTTAACTTATATTTATTTTTTATACTGAGCCAAAAAAGAGCTTTATCAAAATACTAAATGACTCCACAATTTCTATTTGGGAAACTAGAGGTGTTTTTAGGCAAATACTCGTTTGGATTCGGCTGCATGATTTAATTTGGGGCTTAAATTGGGCCGTCCTGGTTTGGCCTATTAACTTCAATCAAAGGAACGCGATGGCCCAGAATTACCCAAATGGCGCTCTTTTGTTTTGCATGATTTAATTACTGTTTTTTTTACACTAACCATCTTTAAGGTAACAATATTTTTATGAAATTCTCTATTAAAATTGATTTTAATTTGTGTGATTAGATGTGATCCTGTCCGAAAACTGAGTCAGAGGATCGCTGGGTGAAGTGGATGGAATATTGACTGAATCGCTATGGTCCGGAGGTGGGTATACTGAGATAACTTCTATGTTGACAAAGTCTTTGGTCAACGCTACCTGCAGGCAGCGACTAGGTCACCTTGGTTTCTGGTACTTGAGGCAGATCCAACGAATATATAAGGAACAAACTAGTTGTAAAATGATGAAATGAATGTAGAGCGAGTATGATAACATACCTTGGCCCAAGAGGCATCTTCGGGTGGATCGGTGAGCTAGTCGGTACGCTATTCGAGTTGTCGTGACCCGGAATAGTAGATGAACGGGAGTCGGATGTGGAGCTGAATGCGACCTGGATTCGGAAGACGACACACAAGCCGAGATATAACTACAGCACACAAGCCAAGATATGACATCGGTATGCATGCCCAGAGATAATAGCGACATGCAGGCCAGAGGATAATAACGGCACGTAGGCCAAGATATAATATCGGCATGCAAGGCAGGATACAATAAATAGCATAAAGGCCAGAACACGACGGCATCTAGAAGGCCGGAACACAATGACGGCTCGAAGGTTGGAACACAACCATCGCTAGAAGGCCGGAACACAATGACGGCTCGAAGGCCAGTTCAGTGCCGAAAATGCACGTCAATATGGATCGGATGTCGGATCGGCGTCGGAAGTGTATGACAACGCGGATCGAAGGTCGTCTACGACGATGGGGGACAGCTGCGGCTTGGAGGCTGTTTGCGACGATGGGAATAGGTTGCGACTCGGGGTAGATTTTGCGTTGGCATGGTCGCCCGACGACCTCGCAACAACAATAAGGTGGGCGGCGGTCTTGGAGGGTAGCGTCGGATGGCAATGAATGACAGAGAAAAGAGCGCCAGTAAGGAGGGAGAGGGAGGTGGAGCTAGGTTGCCGGCGACTGTTGTAAATGGCTATGGACGCGGGCATCCGCTGGAAGCAGCTGTGGACGCCGGCAGTTGCTGGAAGCCGCTATGGATGTCGGCAGTTGATCTAGTGGTTGGGGCTGCGAGGGAGAAAGGGACGTGGCAGCAAGTTGTAACACTGGCAGTGGCTCCAACAGATAGGGCTGCGAGGAGATAGGAAGTGGAAAGGAGGAGGTGCGCGATGGAGGCTACGCTAAGGCTGACAAGCCGGAGGCGTCCGGTAACCGGCGAGGTTCGTTGGTGTGGAGCAGCATGCACCTGGGTAAAGGGCTCCTTGGCGGAGCTGGAGAAGGGCGGTAATGCGACGACGCTGACAGCCCCAGCGGCATCGGCTCGAAGAAGGAAGAAGCGGTAGCGAGAGGCAGTGTCGGTGCTAATCCGGTGTCACTGACGTGGGGGGAGGAAGGAGGCGGTCGGAAGTGATCGTCGTCGATGGGCATTGTTTGTTTGGTGGCGGCGAGAGAAGGAGAAGAAGCTCTCTCCCACCCCTCTTTGTGGTGGTGGTGGAGAAACTCCACCAAGCAGCCCCCTCCCTTCGAATAGTACCACTACTCCTTAAATTCTTAAATAGTGATTTGACCAAAATGTCCCTCCTTCTCGCTTTAATTCCTCCTTGTCCCTTATGATATATCCATATCAAAATGTCTTATACCTAAGTTTAACTCATTAACTTATCATTATTGCACTGCTAATGATACTAATAGGTAAAATTTAATATAGGCCAATAATATTGTAGAGGGGCAGTATTGCTTAGTTTGATAGTGTAAATTATAGTTCATGGGCAATGGTATAGGTGCAAGGTATTTTCTCAGTTTGAATTATCCATTACGTCTTTTAGTGATCTTGGTTCGTCCATTAACTTCAAAGTTATGGATGTAATTAAGAAAGATAAGTAGAGTTAGATTTCTACCTTCTTTGAAAATTTTAACCTGAATTAATTGTTATCGTTAAGTTGCTTTGTTCCTTTGAAAGTAATGATAATAAAGTTAGTTATGAGGCCTAATGGCTAAATTAGAGATCATCGATTTGATACCTTTTACCTTAATTAGTCAAAAATAACAAATAATCTTTTGACATTATTGATTTTTAACCACATCAAAACAATTTGTATTGTTAAATTTCATAATAAACTTACATGGTAGTTGTACTCTCCAATTGTCCAAAATCTCAAAAAAAAAATATTCCTAGACAAAATGATTTATGCATAACTTTATGGCTTAATTATCATTAATATGTGATTATAGTTCCTTCATGCAATGCCTAAAACATATGTTAATGAAGAAAGAAGAATGGTTAAGGAAACCTTGGCAAAGTTAACATGTACTAAAGATGAATCAACCGCGAAAGAAGAGAAAATCGAGTAAATAAGACGGAATGAGACAACCCATGCAAATTAAATCTTGATTTATTTGCCAATCTATAATTCGTAGTTCATCAAAAAGTTTTTGTAAAAAGGAAATTATATTAACTCTGCTACATTTGATCAATAGATAATCAAACATTACAAAAAAAATTATATGTATGTATATTGTTAAATATTGGTACAAAATATAACATGCTCAATTCCTAAAGACCTTGAAAGTTATTGCTAAAATCTCAGAAACCTATCAAACACATAAACAAAGTTAATATAAATTACAAAAGAAAATATTTATCCATTAAGCAATGTTTCAATAGTAAAGGTTTGTTTCAACATTTATCCATTAATATTCTTAATTATAATTTGTCTAACAATAATATATATATTGCATACTGTCTTTTGCAAATAATTTTTAAGTAGCAAATTTTCCAAAATGGAGGTTTAATATAAGTTAAACAAAAAGATTCTCCACTACTTATCAATAATTAATTAATGACTACTGAAGATGAATAATAATGACAGTGCAACTAATGTTCAGAAATGCCGTAAACCTATAAATTCTCAGGTTAATTACTTAATCTATTCAGCCCAAAAACATTTCTCACTAAACCTAAATTATATATATATATATCCAAGAAAATCTCTATATGGCAAAGAAATTAAAGAAAATGATAAATGAAAAACAAAGTGTGTGTGTGTATATATATATAAAATCCATCTGCAGCAGGAAGGGCATTGAAAGCTCTGGCCAAGGGAATTAAAGAAATGGAAACTCAAACTGTTGGAGAAGACAACTCGATGTGCTGAATTGCTCATTGCTGGCCAGCCTCGGCATTTCTCATTTTGTGCATCCAAACAGAGCACCAATCTCTGTACTTTGAAAATGAAAAGAAAAGAAAAAGAAAATAAAGAGGAAAAACTTCACAGTGCCTCACTGTTGCACCACAACCCTAGCTTGCTGCTGATATGCCATGGTGCACTTCTACGAGGACGGTCTCTTCTTTGCCGTCGGATCGTAGGATTAGGACTCATCGTGGCCGTCCGTCCGTCCGTCGGCCGGGTGATTGAATATCATTCATTCATTTCATGAATCAGGAGGTTAACCCTAAAACTAGGGTTACTGAAGAAGAACGAACCCTAATTTGTGATCAACTATGTGTATCGACAGGAAATTAAAAAAGAGAGATCGAGTATTGAATTTGGCAATATTTAAGAAATTGTTTGATGATTATTTCTACATTGTCATGGTTGCTAGCTAGCTAGCTAACTAACTAACTAATGGCTAGCTAAATGGTAATGCATGCTCTAGGAAACCCTCATGAAAATTAATTGCACACTGATGATTAATGAGAATGGAAATGGTCCAATTGATTGATTAGGGGAGATATATTAATTATAGATATCTAGATTTTGATGAATCGAATGCGAGATTTGTATGTAGAACTTTGCTTACAGATTTAGCTAGCTAGATTCATCGAGGGTAGATATTGATGGAGTGATGATGGGAAGTGGCGCCGTCGCTGACGTTATTGTGGGTGATGTTGACTGCGGCGGCGGCGGCGGCTGCGGCGGCTGCGGCAGCTTCTTCACGCGACATGACGAGGGCGGCGGACTGGACGAGCTCGAGGCAGAGGCGGAGCTTGTTGGGCTCGACGTGGGCGAGGCCGGGGACGCCGGCGCCCTTGAAGAGGAAGTCGGAGGTTAGGCCGCGGAGGACGTCGAGGGGGGTGACGCCGGCGCCGTCGAGGGTGCGGGCGGTGGGGTCGGCGTGGTGGTCGAGCAGCACGGCGACCATGTCGGGGCACACCATCTCGGCCGCCACGTGGAGAGGGGTCTTCCCCGCCGGCCCCGCCCGGCGGTTCACGTCCGCC
>JBBMJZ010000027.1:9890244-9930137 GCA_037833815.1 Zingiber zerumbet
CGCGCCTCCCCGGGGTCCTATATAAGGACCCCCAGACTTCGACGAAGGTATGCAATCTTGATCACTTTAGCCACAGTATCGTTATTATGCTTACTCGCTGTCTGACTTGAGCGTCGGAGGGTCGTCGCCGAGAAACGCCTACCGGCTCGGCTTCTTTGCAGGTTCATCGGAGGTCCAGACCGTTAGCCGAAGACAGCGGAAAGCGCCACGTCCCCAGCGTCCGTCGACTCAGCATTCGGACAGGAACATATGTATTGTTAGCTGCAATATGTACCGACCCTAGCACCTTCTCGACTCTAGATCCATCAATTCCCTACAAGTTGTTTAAATCCATAAACAAATTATTCTCCTAAAAACAAATTTGCATCCAGATAATAGAAAAACCACTGGAATAATAGATAGATAAAAGGTTCAATGCCCGTCAGTTGTGAACAACATATTTTGATTCAAGAGAGTTACTTTTGAACATGATCCAGGAAAGCAATAATCCAGCCAGTATATGTTATGTTCTAGCATAATCAATTAACAAATTGGAGTCTCGATAGGTGTTGAACCCTCTTACATTGTTCTTAAGGTTCACCGGTACTAAATGATTATATGTTCCTCCAGATACAAGATCATAGTTGTTCTCAACCAAACACTTCCAATATGATATCATAAGCTATTTGAGTCTAATGAATTTTGACAACTAGAGTAAGAGATCAAACAAAACAACAGCTGTTATAACAATAGAACTCTGCTTCATTATATTCTGCAAATAAAAAGGAAAGACAAAAAAATGGCACCTTAACAAATCTAACACAATTCTTCAACACTTGCTCTTGATATGCTCTAAATTATGGAGTGGTAGTTATAGTTACTCACAGAAAATATCAGTTTAATTGACACAGAGTTAAACCTTAAAAATCTACAACAATTCCATAAAAATTGTAGCAAACCTTTCTTGACCATAAAAACCAAAACCAAAACCTGTCAAATAATTATAATTTGTCTAATTGAATCATTTAAAATTAGCCTATGAATGGTTGATTACTAATTATTGCTTTAAGAGCTCAACATTAGTTTAAAGCTTTATCCTTCTATCATGTGTGGAATACACGTGCAAGAGCTTGAAATAGCGTAAGATTGTAGATAATCCATGGCTATATTTTATTTGTTTTAATTATTTAATTAAACAATTTATGTCAGATTACACAGAAAAAAGTGTGGAACTATTTGTAAGGTTTGGAAGTAACTATTATATCTAACATCACTATAGCATAAGCTATACAGTATGGTGATATGGTTAGTGTTTACACTTAGCATGTCATGATTTATTGGTTACAATAAACAACGGTCAATAATGATATAAAGAATGGCTAGGTGAATTGTTCAGTGGAATCAACATACTTGCGGAAGAAACAAATACGTTCTTGCAATAATATCTGAAAAAGAGAATGCATAAGTTGCAGGGTTGAAACAAGAATTGTTTCTACATAGTATGAATGACAAAGAACAAAATAGTTTTTCTTTTATTAAGCCCATAAAAAAAGGTAGATCCGCTACCTTAGCGGCCCCCCTAGTGCCGGCCCCACGGATATGGAGGGAGGTTCATGCAGGTACACAGGCCATAGGCGCATGGCGGGGTAAACCCCAGGTCGTCAGTTCCTGAGAATCGACCCCTGGTCATTACGCCAGAAATACCATGCGCCCACCGTCTGCGCTACGCCCTGGGGGCATTTATTAAGCCCATAAAGAAACTGCACAAGAAGGATTAAGAAACAATACTACCCACTGTTACAAGAAACTTTCCGTATAGTACTTGGGCAAAAGGATCCTGCAGGACAAAACATTTCACCACTAGATTCAACATCTGCCCACAGCACTTCCACATGTATGCTGTCTAGGAGGAAGCTGGTAATTATAAGTCAATAGATCTCAAACTTCAGTATGTGATCCACAAGATTACAAAGAATAATCAATATGATTTAGATAGAATTTCTGGAGGATCAAGATCAACTAACAGATCACAGATATCACTAGTTTTGCTCAATGTAATAAATCACTAGTTTTGCTCAATGTTATAAGTGGGCAGTATGCTCCCAGTGGACAGGCTTCAGATCGTTAAAGAAAACAATCATTCCAAAACAAATGTTGAAAAACCCATCCTTTGAAGCAAAACAGTAGGTAAACGAACACAGGTTAAATATATATAAAAAAAAAAAGCTTCAGAAGGTTCTAGAAATTTCTGTTGACCGGTGGTAGACTCGACGACGATAAGAATCGAGTGGAAGAGAGAGGGAAGATTGCGCGACGACAAAGGGCCGAACGGGAACTAAGATGCGGCGGGGCTCGGCGGAGCCGACGACGGAGTTGGTCACGAATGGACGCTTGTGGGCAACGAAGAGCCCATGGGGCGAGCCAAAACTAGGGTTACTGGTTGGGGTCGGGGATGTGAAGTGTGAGAGCGCCGAAAAGAGGGAAGAGAGGGCTTAGGTGGGGTGGTGAAGGTTTCGACGATGGATCTTTCCGAACGACGAAGTTTCGACGAGGAGGTTTTCGAGCGACGAAGGGTTTTCGGGATTTATCGGGGATGCAGGATATAATTGATCACAGGCAGATTAAAAAAAAAACCTGTAAGACTTTTAACAGTCTGCAACAAGCGCGATGTTAAAATTTTAATATGTAATTTTTTTTGACAGCACACAAAATGCGCTGTTAAAATTTTAATTTTTAAAATTTATAATATTTTTAACAATAAATAAAATCTACACTGTTAATATTTAGTTTTAATAGCATATAATTTTTTGTGTAGTTATTTGTATAAATATAATACTATCCGTAATGTATTTAATTAGATATGCCGTAAAAATTATTATTGACGGCACGCCCTAATTGTGCGCCCTTAATAACGTTCTGTGGAAAGTTACATTTATTGTAGTAACATACTTCTAGACAGTATTTTTATAAACTCGTATAACTTTCAGGAGGTAAGGAGCGTACCTTATTTACCGTGTTATTCTCTTAGTTCATTGCTTCCCCTTTATTGTTACTTTCTTCTGACATATCTCTCTTTTCATCGATGCTTATTTCAGATGAGTTTTCGATGTCTTCTTGGTGATCTTCCAGAGTGATAATCCAACGTATTCTTCTATCTCGGACTCGGATAAGGACTCGTCCCTTCTTCTTGGCAATTATAGTACCGAACTTTCCTCTTACTTTGAAGGGATTTGGTTACCTGTCTCTTGTCAAAATTGTTATATCTTAAAAATTTTAAAAATTTTCTTACCAGAAAAACTTCTTTGTCTTCGTCAGGAAAAACTTTGGAGTCTGGTTCATCCCTTTTGACCTTTAGGGTGATGTTCTGACAAAACTCCTTTCTTAGTCCTCCACATCTATATTTGTGAAGTTATAAGATAGAAAATAAATTTTCTAATATACTTACCTTTAGATCCTTCAAGATATAGTAGGAGTCGATTATCGATGTCCAATCCGGGGTCATTGGGAAAGCATTAAAAGCATACCTTAGGGAGCCTTTGTTTGTTACCATTTCTCCGAGATTTGTAAGTCCGATGATCAGTTCCTTTAGTTTGACGTATAGTTGAGTAACCATCTCTCATTCTTTTAGTCGGAGGTTTGTTAGTTGATTCCAAGACATGTCCCATTATATTTTGCGAGCTTGGCTTCAAAGGTACCTTTGTGCAACTCTAGGAATTTCTCGTAGAGTTATTTTTCTGAGTCGTAACTCTTGATCCGACTAACTTCTTGGGGTAGAAGAATGATTAACAGGTGGTATTCATCTCTCCCATTTACCACGAAGTCATTCTGCTCCTTGTTCCACAAGTGCTCTTTCTTTTCTTCTCTATGTTGATCTTTGAGTACGACCAAATCATATTTAATCATTAAAAAAATTTCAAAACCAGTTTTAAAAAAATACCTTCATTCGGTGTTTCTAGAGTGCGAATTCTCCCTCGAAATTTGCCATGTAGATGCTTGGTCCGACCATCGCTTCTTCTTGCTTTAGCAAGCGGTTAGTCCTTCTGAAGTGGTTGGGCTCTGATATAAATTGCAGATCCGCATTTGGGTGGCTAGATGGAGACTGAATAGCCCTAAAAAATAAGTTGCCAAATCTACTGCTTTGTTTAGCAAGGATAATCAAATAATTAAAATAATCAATATAAAATAAAGAGGCTCAGAAATTTTACTTGGTTTACAACTGGGAAGTTACTAATCCAAGACAATTGAAAGTCTACTAAAGATTTCTTTCATTGAAGGTGAAGAAGCCTCTTACGTACTTTAAAAGCACAAGAAGAGTTAGGTAATTGAACATAGTGATTGTTATTTTCATTCATAGCACCAGGGGACTTTTTATAGGCTCCTAGGATGAAGTATTCATTGATGTTCGTTGCTCGAAGGTGCCTCCAAGGTGCCGCCAAGAGGATAGAGCTTATCCTCTAGCGATAAGAATTTATCCTCTCTTAATGGCTACTAGAGGTGCCTCCAACCAGCTTGAGAGCGCCTTGGGTGAAGGCGCGAGGGCACCTTCCATATGCCTAAGGGTGCCTTCCTTCGAACAGGCACGAGGGTGCTTTTGTAATCCTTCGAGGCGCCCCTCCAAAACCCTTAGAGGCGCCTTCACTCTGGGCTAGTAGTTCCCAACTCCTTTCTTTGCGTGGGTGATGCTCCGATCAATTGGAGTTGTGCTCACCCGAATCCAATTCTGACATTTTCCTCAAGCAAGCTACCTCCTCGACTTCTCATCCCTTAAACATCATGCACGTCCTTCTCGTCTACCGATGTACTTTTCTATAGTTTCTCGTCCCTCAAATGCATTGAACCTATAGGCTCACTTCCAGTGTCATCCTTCTCGTTCGCTACGTCTTCCGGTCAACTTCTTATATTCCTAAGCTCCTGCATAGTTAGACACATGACATCAAACACAATAAGACCTAACTTGAGTTGGTTGATTATATCAAAACCAACCCGGGGTACTTACATCTTTGTCACCTTGACTTCAGAGCAATTGTTCAACCACTGAAGTCGATAAGGACGCAGATGTTTCCGAGTTGGTAGTGACAATTTCTAAACCAAATCAGTACCTGCCACATTGGTGCAACTCCTGATGTGTATGTTTCTTACATGATTTTTAGCATTCTTTAGCATACATTTTGTGACATATCATGAGCATATTTCACATTCTCACATCTTCGTGTTTGATTATTTTAATCTTTTACTCTTTTATTTTCAAAACTGTTCTTTGCTTCTTTTTTTTTATTAATAGGACGTGTTTCCGAAGCAAAAATGGAGTAATTAAGCATTAAATTGAGGAGTTACAGCATGGAACATGATTTAGTCGTGTCCCAAGACATAGGTATATTCTTCTAGTCAAAGTTGATCAAAGAAAGGTGTGAAAATGACGTCTCTAACATTTGACATGGCTGTGCTTCACAAGAATGTTCGTGCTTTTTACCACAAAATAGGAGGTTGCAATGAGCATTAGCCAGGCATGGTCATGCCTTTCTCCACCGTGATGAACATCCGGTAAGACACGGTCATGCCTCTCCGATACGACCTTGTTTTTCTCCACCGAGATGACCAGGCAGTTAGGTCTATCAAGACACAATTGTGCCTCTCAAGCATGGTCGTGCTTTTCGCTATAGAACCAGACATACGTCGATCATGCCTTTTAAAGCTACATCAGACTAGTACAGTCATGCCTTCCAAGCACGACTATGTTTTTTACCTCCAATGCTAACTAGTTCTTGAGACATGACTATGCCTCCCAAGCATGGTCGTGCCAAGGTAAATCAACCTTGACGGTTGGATATTTTCTAACTATTTTTGATAGTTGGAAGGGCTATAAAAGGCCCAAGAAGTCTCCTAACTTGGGGAGGAAGGTTTTTCCTATTCTAGGGAAACCTAGAGCCACTATTCCAAGAGTCATCACGATGATCTATCCACCATCGGAGCTTGGAGACTCTTCCGAAGACACCAACTTTAACAACAAAGTTTTTTCTCTCTACTCTTTGTTTTGAGTTGTAATTGCTTAGATTCATGTCTCTCGATTGTAACTTTATCTCCATGGAGTAGTTTTCCAGATTCTAGAATTAGGGAGTAGCTTAATGTAAGTGTTGACATCCGATTTCAATACAAGTTTTTGTTTAGCTTTCTCTAATAAATGATATGTTTATTTTATGGTCCGACTTTATTGTGCACACACGATTGTAACACTAATCTACACCTTTGTATCTCACGGCATGTGGGAAAAGATTGAAAGGTGAACCCAACTCTCCGACCCATAAATGCCCAAGATGTGGAGAATAGTCAGTCATGAAAGTAGGCCAATATGCCACAAGGGGATGATGATCTTCCCCAGCAGAGGCACCATTGGCTATCACAAACTATAATGGATTTGCTTCGATTTAGCATCACGAAGTAAAGGAGGATAACTAGGGGACCATGGGATTCATGTGACAAGGGTTTCCATGAAAAAGCGATTGAACTAGCAATGTCGCCTTAAAAATATGTATCGCATTTAGGTAGGTAAGTTGATATAATTCCAAATGTCTATATTGGTATTCCTGAATAGGTCAACCTACATGACAATAAACATAGAGATTGAAAAGTAACAATACTTAGGATGTTAATGATCATTGTGACGAAACCAAAATCCTAAAATTGTTTCCCCAATCCAGATTTCTCCCTCAACCATTCGCTTGCTCTTAACCTCTCGATTACTCTAAACCTTCTCTCAACTCTCTCTCTCTTACTCTCTCAGACTAAAATAACCTCCAATTCTCTAGATAATCTGCTTTACTTACTCGATCAATACTTAGCTTTACAGTTCATGTATATTCGATATCTTTTTATTATTTGTCGACAACTATATACTTGTGGATTGTACAATAACAACCTCCTTCATCAATAATAACATTGGAAACCTTATTATTCACAAAGCAATGAGTATGAAACAAGTTTTTCCCTTGATTATCTTCTTACTCCTTAGCTTGCAGATTGATAACTACTTGGGCCACCAATAAGTGTCCAACAACAGTATGTTGCTCATCATCATTGTCCTCCTTTTATGACACTTCTTCAGCTACTTCATCCTCATCTTCCGACTCATGTTCACCTTGGGCGTTTATCACCATTATCCTTTTGTTCAAACATTGGCTGGTATGTGATCACACCCTTGACATTTAAAGCACTTGATATCATGAGAATTGGAAGAAATGGACTCACTATTACCTTGAGTAGTGGACATTGTTGGTTTGGGCTTCTTAAAGGGTTCAAATTTTAGCTTGTTTTGCAGTTGTTCCTCCCTTCTTGGAGCCGACTGCCATATGTTATTGATAGTCATTGGTTGTCCCCTCCTAGCCAATCCTTTGTTCTTGAGTTGTTCCTCCAGTTTTAGTGCTTAGTGGACCATGTTTGACAACTCAATATAATGTTACGATTCAACAATATTAGCAATTTTTGGGTTTAAACCATGCAAGAACCTAACCATGGTGACATATGATCTTCATCCATATTAGCTTATATCATGAACAACTCTATCTCCTTGAAATACTCATCCACACTTTTGGAACCTTGAGACAACCTTTGTAGCTGCTGATATAAGCTCCTATAGTAATGGCTGGGGTATAAATCTCCTTCTCATGAGCATCTTCATCTCCTCTCAAGTGGACATAGGTTGCTCTCTATTCTTTCTCCGATTCATTAATACTACTACATAATTCCACCAATCAATAGCATAATTAGTGAATTCAATGGAAGCTAGCTTAACCTTCCTAAGCTCTGAGAAATCATGGCAGTCAAACACCATCTCTATCTTAGTTTCCCACTCCAAATAAACTTCAAGATCATTTTTTTCTTGGAATGATGGAATCTTCAGTTTACACCTCCTAAGTCATTAACCCTTCTATTTCCACCAATCCTATCCTCTCTATGCACATTCATATATTCAATCCAACTCCAGTTGTAGTTTCGCTCACCAAATTCTTCCACCTCCTCTTCTTCTTTTACATCAACCCCCTGAGCACGTCTTTGTTGTGGCATGATAGAACATTTTTACATGTCTTTTCGGTGTTCCCTGTTCCACTCAATCCAACCTCTCATGGATAGATTCTAATTTAGCCTCGTCATCTACTGCATCTCTCCCATCATTGCTTACAATTGAAGATTGGAAGTGGTATAACCTCCTTAGAGCATCCACACTATCTTCCTTATCCAAAAATACATAGTTTAGGGTAAAAAAAATTACTTTATTAAATTTGGATATCCATTTTCACTACATAATATATCAACTTCCCTTTTTTTCCTCTCCTCTATAATATTTAGATAATGAAGTCCATTCTCTAAATTTAGAGAAGTACTATTCATAAATGCAAAATTTAGGTAATGGATAGGATAACTAATGCAAATATTTTTTTAGCTACTCTATCTAAAATTTAGAATAAAATCTCTGAATAAGATAACTGATGTGGATGCTCTTAGCTACACCATACTCTTGGATGTTGGACATTTCTGCAAAGATAAAAGAAACCTCACAAGCACCCTCACATTTTTTTCTCTCAAAATTAGGGCTCTCACACTCGTGTTTACTCATAGTTAGGCTCTTACTTGATAATATCTCTTTATAGTTTTTAATCAAACTCTAAAACAAATTAGAATATCATGTAACAATTCAAAACAAAAGAAACCAACTGAAAATGATGGAAGAACTTTAAGAGAAAATGAAAATGTAAACGATTTGAGAGTAGAAAGAAATAAGAAATGGATTGTTGAAGTTACTTTTAATAGTTCAATGAAACTTTGACTTGCACAAGTAGCTTCTTCTTTTTTTTTGATTTCTTTTGCTTTTTTTTTTTTTGTAAGACAAGTAAATATAAATTTAGCATTTGCCTTTGAACTAAAGCTCTGATACCAAATAACGACACCATGGATAGAACCCTAAGAACTGGAAGACAAGAGATAAGTCTTGACTCATAATTAAGAACTGGAACGAACCAAGACTATGAAGGAAATAAAAGTCACATCACTAGGGTGATAAGTTTCAGTAGTTTGAATGCCTCGAGATAAACTCCACAAGTTTAGAAGTTTTTTCCAGAACTAAAAGAGCACACACATAAAAGCTTCACCAAAAGTCCCTTTAATAAACGAGCTCCCTTCCTTGTATAATGAGAGCAAGCAATTAAGATTACAAAAGCATACATGAAGCAATTGAGCGTATCAATGCATACATACAAGCCATTAAGAGTTCATATGCATGCAAGCAATTAAATAACTTAGCAACCCAAAAATACACAAGTTCCCATACTTATTTAGTGTATAAACGGGTCACCGTACTTAATTAGTGTTCTTCAAACCATCATGCAAAACTTAATCAAGAATGGATAAGCTCGATCACATGCACTAAGCCTTGATTGACGGTTAGACTTATTTTGGTCTCTCCTTTCTCATAATCAGCCCAATGTTCTTCTATTAATCAATTTAGTACTTCCTAAAAACGCCTTATTTGAATTCTTGTAACTGAACCTTCGACAAATAATGGCTCGTTTGATATTCATCATTACAAACAACTCCTTAATGTGCATCATTTACCTTATGATGTGGATTTTGAGGTTGCTGGATCTACAGATTATCTTACTGATGCATGGCAGAACAAGGTCGTATACGAGCATCATCTGAATGCATTGTTGGCTCAGTATAGAGTTAACTCAGAAGGGGAGGTTGTTACGGGTCACATATAGTCTCTGCTTAAATTCAGTAGCAAGAAGCAGGGTGAGTTGAAGGAGCGCCTGAAGAATGCATATTCTTCACTTCACAAGGAGCACCGGCATGCTTTCAACTCCATGGACCACATTTTCTTCAACAGACACAGGAAAAGGAGCGGTTTACGAACGGAAGGCTTCAGCATGGTACGAGGTGGCTTATCATTCTCGGTGGGTTAGGAAGTCGCTCGAACTAAAAGAGCCTCATTGTGATTTGGTACCCACACGACTTAGTTTTGCATGGATAGCAGCTGACTACCTTGTCAGGATCAAGATAAGATGTGGCCAAGAGAAAAGAAAAGTAAATAGTCAAAGGCATTCCCTTGCGAGCTATCTTTATCAAAGAATAGATTGATTTGTTCCATCGTTTTATCAGGTGCTTTTGGCAATGCCATGATCATGCTGCTAGTGAAAATAATTTTTGAATGATATTATATTCTTCCTCATGCTTGTACATGACATTTTAAGGTCCTATATGTTACCTCAATCTCTTTGATTAATGTTTGTGTAGAGTTGAATGAAGAACAAGAAAGGATTTTTCACAGGGGAAATGCACAATGAGTATGTCACGATTGTGATAGGCATTGAATGAATGTAGCAAGAACTTGAGAAATGATGCAATTAGCTGCTTCTTAAGATTCAGTCTCCTTGAATAGGGAACAAGAACTCTATACTGTGTTTCAATGGTTTTTAATCGTTATTATTTTTTCCAAAGTTGGCTATACTCTCCTCTTTTATTCTAAATCCTTTCCTTCTCAAAAATTAGAGTTTAGTTCCAGAATATTAAGGTTTTTAGAAGGGTCAATTATTGGGTTATCGCATGAACCGACTGAGAAATAGGCCGGTGCCTTCCAGTTTCATCCTACAGCGACGAGCAACGAACTGGCTGGGTTGGCGGTGCGGCACGGCAGCAGCCATGCACCTCCGGTGCCACCAGTGGCGTTTCTTTCTTCTGGGTGTAGGTTCCAGGCTCTCATCATCCTCTGCATTGCCTGCATCTACCAGTGCAAGAAACTTGTTTGATTTCTTTCTAATACATGAAAACCTCTAAAACTTGTATATCTGGCCAAGCATCTACCAGTGCAAGAAAATATTCAGAAACAAAATATAATTGGAACAAATGTAATAAATATTCAGAAACTCAGCCTTGATAAGTAGGAGAGATGATAAAGTTATTTAAATAAATAATAATGTAAATGTAGAAGTTCACAGACATCTTGCCATAAACTCTAGATTGTCTTAAGTTAGCTAACCAACACAATAGAATACAAAGCTTACTATCCAGGAAAGGCTCAGAGATTCTCCATTCTTGGTACTTGATTAAAGTATTTCCGAATAGAATACATTTGACAACAACTTCGATGCAGATCCAGCTGTAAATCTTTACTCGTAGGTAAATGGAGCCAACCCAAATAGCCAATCGATGCTAAGCAATCACTTGATCTATCATACAAAGGCAGTAATGAAGAGGGAAGCAGAAATAAACCTACATGAAGAAAACAGATCAGAAGCCCAGAACAATCTGTGCCGAACATGTTGGCAATGGATAAACATAGAGTAGACAAAAAGGTTTAAAGAGGTTAACACAAGCAAATAAGCTAATGAGTTCTAGAGAAAGCGTCCAACTGTCCAAGTCCTATAAATATACTCTGTAAAACATGCCCCAAAGAGAACTCCCAACATCAAGGAAAATCAGCTTCAGGTTCTAGAAAAAAAATACCTACCAAGAAACTCTTTGCATTTCTATAATCCAGATTCATATGATTTCATGATCTCATATCCTAGATACACCCATAAGTTACAAGTAAAACTCACTGATTATAGCTTATGCAATTATTAAATTGCATCATAAACAAACTACGTGCATCACCAATTACAATATATCACCACAGGATTCATGTGAAAGATTAGCTCTAAGCCTTTTATGGATGAAATTAACTCTCATTTTAATGCATTTGGTATAAAACTCTATGATTTACAGATGATCATAAGCAAATTGATAAGAATTTGATTAGATTAAACTACCAAAACTGATTGCAGAGATACCCTATAAATTATTAATAGCCTTAACTAAATGTATCAAATCCCTTCATAAGCATATTAAGTACCATTTTAATGTAACTATACCCATTGAAACTAAACTCCCCACTCCATTAGGCGTGGACTAAAATATATGAATGTCGCAACACAGTAAGAAACCAAATCATTATCATGAAAAATTCAAATTTCCTATCCCACCATAAAAAGATCAAATTTCATAGACAAATTGGTTTAACATATGATCTACTTACCTGAATAAATTGTCAGCAATCAAGTATTGACAGAAAAGTAAAAAAGATTCAATGCAATAAAGCCAATCAGGAAAAGAAAATTAACTCAACAGAAGTGACGCCACACTACCCGCTCAAATTCTCAGGAGAACCATCATCATCATCGTCGCCGTCCTCTCTGTCTTCACCATCATCTTCTTCACCTGGTTCCTCGTTCAATTTAGCAATTTCTGCTTGTGCTCTCTCCAAAATCTGTCTTTTTTGCAACTCCAAATCCCTTTGGAACTCCTTCCTCATCCTTTCAAGCTCTGTCATCTGCTGCCTCTTGTAATTTTCCATCTTCTCATAAATCTCCCCAAATTTCTTAATTGAATCAGCAAGCATCCTAAAGGAAGAATCTGAGCTCCATGAGATATTGTCCCTTACCTTTGGCGGGAACCCATCAGAGTAATCCTCACTTCCACTGTCATCTGGACTGTCCCTCATCTTACCGTTACCATTACAACGATCTCGATAGGCACTAGAGCTAGCAAACACATATTCTCCTGCATCAACACCATAAGGCAGCTTTGGTGGCGGCGGCGGTGGAGGAGGAGGCAGCTGAAGCGGTTGCTTTCCTGTCGTTGTTATTGGCGACGAGGGTGACATCAAGGCGTCCATATTCTTGAAGTAAACCCACTTGCTTCCAGATTTACCACGCGCAGTCAAGATTGTCTTCTCTTTTTTGTACTTCTTCTTTAGGGTATCAATCCGGTTCCGGCACTGTGCGTCCGTCCGATGAACCTTGGAAGCCTGCAAAACCTTTTTACCCACCTCACTCCACTGATCCGCTCGGAGACTCTTCCGTCCATTCTGAACGTATCGATCGCCCCAGGCATCTAAGAGCACAAAGGTCGAATCTTCCGACCACTCAGGTGGCAAGGTCCGTGTGGGAGGCTTTGCGGGGGGCGCGGCGGACGGTGGGGGCACTCTGGGGGCAAATTCAAACCCTAACGCGAGCTTATCGATCCTCCTCCGCTTCCCGCGGCTGTCGGACGAGGAATCATCATCCTCGCCGCTGGAATCCCTGGCGCGCCGGTAACCACCGCCTGCGTCGTCATCTTCGTCGTCCGAGGGCCGATCCGGGTAGTTCTGTTGCTGCTGCTCATCTTCGTCGTCATTATCGTCCGGCTCGGCGTAGCGACGGCCGAACTGAGGAGCTGGCGCGGGGTCGCCGAAGGGGGGTTTCAGGCGATTGGAGGAGGAGGAAAGGTGGAGGCGAGGATTGAGGGGGCGCGAATCGGGAGGGTACCCGGCGGCGTCGTCGGAGTCATCCATCGACGGGATACTTACTCTTTCTTCAACCCTAAAATCGGTGCAGCGACGGCTTTGCTTCTCGAGAATCAATAATTTCTTTAAACGGGAAAGATAAGATCGAGAGGGGCGACCCGGCGTAACTCGCCGACCAACCACCCGCAACTCGGCCAAACGCGTTACGGATCGAACCGCTTGGCCTAGCTAAACCGGATTAGACCGCTCGTCCGGTTCTCTCTCATTACCTTTTATGGTTCTCATGGATTGATCGGAATTATGCGGACTTGCCCTGTAATTATTTCTATTTGCAAAAATCAAAAGAACCCTTTTTAAAAAAATCATTAAAATGGTATTTTATTTTAATTTTATTTAAAAAATATCTTTTTTATTTTTTTAATGTATCCCTCTAAATTTATGTGCAATATTATATTCTTTCTTGTATAATTTAATCAAAATTATTACATAAAATTATTACAAAATAATAATTTTGTCCACATTATTTTGATATTTTAGAAAAATAAATGCCTTTAACGTTTTGTAAAAAGAAGGCGTGTTTGCCGTTCTATAAATTTACGGATCATCTCCCGTGCGCCTTTTCGTTTTATTTAGTCCTCTCTCTCTCTCTCTCTTCTGTTTGCGTGCTCCGACGAAAGTGATCGAGATTTGCGCGAAGGTGAGGAGGTCGATAGGGTTTCGCCTTCCCGTACGATCTCCCTTTCTCTTCACTGCGTCTGGGTAGAATCCATGTCGAGGAAGCGGAAATCGGACGCCTCGGGCCTCGACGAGGCGGATCGCACGTTGTACTCCACTTTCTGCGGTGCTGCCAATTCGCTGTCGCAGCTCTACACGCAGGCCATGAACCAGCAGAAGGTCTCCTTCCAGGCCGGAGAGCGCCATGCCCTGGTTAGCACTTAGCCCCTTTCCTTTTTTAATCTCCCTTTCCGCAGAACCTAATCCATCGAATCTGATCTTGTGAATCTTGTAACAAAAATAAATTAGAACGGATCTATTTTTGTTCCATTATTTTGTTTTGATGACTAGTTAATACATAATGGTTGCAGTAGCATTTTTTTAAACAGTGGTAGGAAGTGGAGCAATAGAGAAGACATCGTGGGACGGCGGTTCTATTAGCAACCAAATATCGAGTTAACGAGAACCTAAGCTTTTGTTCTTTTTTTTTAATCGAAAGTTAGGATGCCATGATAGAATGCCCCTCGTGCTGATTGGACCAAAGGGCAACGAAATGGGTTAACTCCTTGCGAACGCTATTCATGAATCTAGCGACCGATGCCATGGTGTCTGGTACCTAGCGCATAGATTGCTGTTTGGGTGTTTCAGATTGTTAGCTCTGTTAAAATCGTTCTTTGCTGGAACAAAATTCCTTTTTTGGTTGTCTCAGTTCTGACATAAATCTCGAGGCATGCCTTAGGCACCTCCTTTTTTTTTGCACAAATGTATTCCAACGGAGACAACTAGAGTGCAAATCCTAGTGACAATTCCTAACACCTCACTTTTTGTGCTTGTCAACCGAGACATCACATGAGTTACTTGCAAATGAGCATTTCAGAGGCTGCTAAATCTATCTAACCCCACTTGACTGCATATCATATTTCAAGATTAGTCAGTTCCTCTTATCTTTAAATACCTTTTGTCAAACCAACAAGGGTTCCAGATACTCAATTGAGCATGTCAATGGGTATGAAATATGTATACTCTGTCAAGCACCATAGGCACCTCAATTTTCCTAGTGTTTCCGAATGCAATGGGGCATCAAAGAGGGTGGTTTACTTCAGTCAAATGGTTGTGAAATGATACCTCACATTTAGTCGAAGCATGGCAAAGGAGTGGATCACCTTGATTTGAGATCAATAGAAGATGAGATTGTTCACAAGTTCACTTCATTGAAACACAAAGTCAAGAGTGGACGACTTTCTTGCACATTCCAATCTTATTTTAATTTATTTGTTGTAAACATGCTTGCTTAGCCGAGGCTCTAACAAATGCTGGATTTGGGGTATGTACATGATCTTATTCTCCATAGCAAAGAGCAACAAAAAAAAACCTTTCCTGTCAGGTAACATTACCATTTTACCAATCTCCTGTTGGTGAAACTAGTAACTATGATATTTGCTTCCAGTTTATACTTTACAGCCAACATTTCCTTGTTAATTGCCTTTGTCGTAATCACGAGAAACCATTAATTCTTTCATAAAAAATTGCCTTCTCTACCTGAAGTTCCATATGTTCAACCATTGGCAATGGGAACTCGAATTGTGTTATTGTTAGTTGCTTATGATGCCTACATGTGTCTCGTGCAGGACAAGCTTTATCAATGGGTCATGAGAAAGCATGAAGAAGGGTCAAGGATTACAGTTGCTGATATAGTTTGCCATATTCAGGTTATATTATAATAATAACTTACATTTTTGTGTGTTTTTAAAATGTTAGTTCAGTCACTGACCATTTTAATTTGAGTTTGCATATTCTCATCATGAGCAACTGCATTAGGTTGCTTGTTTCACTGTTCGTGTAGATTCAAATAGTTTTTGCTCTAGGCACACTTGGCTCTAAAAACCTTCTAGATCACTCTACGCCTATCACAACTTTCATTACATCTTTCTAAGGACAGGATTTAGGATCTTAAGTCTACTGTTTTATGCAAAGAAACTTAATGGTCCATATTCAACATTATTTTGTTAATGAAGAGGTGGTTCCTTCATTTATTGCTCGCTGCCAGTCCAATAGTAGACTGTTACTCAGACTCGAATGTTAGTAAACGACATAGGTGTTGATCTACGTGTCAAGCACACCACATGATCTAGGTGTTTGACATGATATACTCCTAGGATCATGTCATGTAGCCATGGGTACGGGGTTAAAAATGGTAAGTAGTTTTTTAAATGTTTTTGATTGATCCACCATTTTGTATTACAAAATCAAAGTCATATCTTTTGAAATGCTTTCTAAATTAGTATATAAGCTGTCAAATTTGAACTTGGGAAGTTTCTGCCTCACCCAAAATATGCTCGTGCTCACCCAAACTATCATCATAATCAATGGTTTCCTTTAGTCTCTCTGCTGTTAGTCAGATTGAGATTGATCTATGGGTTCGTTGTTGCTAACGGATCAATATCTGGTAGTCAATAAAACTCATTTCACTAATATCTGTTCATCGACCCTTCCAGACTGAGATGGACCATGTTGCAGAAGATGGATTAGCAGCAGCCCCAAGAGCACCATTCCAAAATCAACAACCGCCGGCGTCAACACATCCAATAAACTCAACCTCCCAAGCTCCATCTGGTTTGTTTGGGCAGCCAGTCCCTCGAAGTGGCCACACTGATCAAGCAAAAAACTCCGTCTTCTCAAATGCTCTTAGCAGCCCTGTGCGCAGGAGCCTTCAGCCTTATCACCTTGCTAATGATGGGAGTGGATTTTACACAAATGATGCCCCACCTACTGGAAACGCAGCTAGGAACCATGATTCAGATCAAAACCGGGACACCAGTTCTCTCAGTTGCATCGACACATCCATGGATATTCATACAGATAGCCCGCCACATCAATCCTATTCTTAGTTCTGCAAACCATCACAAAATCATGCAAGAGTGAAGATGATGAATACTGCAAGCCATATGTAATTCTCTGTCTCTTTCTTAATGTGCTCTATTGTAGTCGGTCTTTTATGCAAAAATAGTCTGTGTGGGCTGTGTTTATGAGTTTGGTAATCCTTTTGTATACGAAAAATAACTCCATAGTTCATATATGATATATGATCCATAACCTATTTCCTATTTTATGCTTACATGTAGGAATGTTTATCCAACTATTGCCACACATTTATGTTCAATACAATTGATTCATAATTCAAAATGACTCACTAGACCTCACTCATTTTTGGGTAATCAAATTGATCAATTTACTGCTGCCTTGTAGAATTTGCCCATTTTTATTAATTCTCAAGTGAAGTTGCAGTTTGGATATGCCTGTTCCCTTTGCAAGGCGTCATAGGTCTGCTCCTGGTGCAAGCTGGTACGGTGCACATCGAACTGGAGAACCCTCAGCATCATGTTTCTTTTAACTAGCAGAAGAGAGAGAGATGAGGAGGAATGGGTTTGAGTTTTTACTTCTTCAATGTCGTGTTGCCTGATCCGATGGAGGGAGCCAAAAGCATAGGGTCGGTGGCGGAGGCAGCAACGACAGACAAGATCGAGGTTTCGCAGGATGTGCTGGTAAATATATACTTCTCAATTACTTTGGTGGATTTTTTTTTTTTGTTTTTGGTTATCTTCATCATAGACCTAACATACACACCTGTATAAATTTAGGGTTTATTATATATTTAAGCCAAACCCTGATTGTGTTGCGTGTGGACCAGCTCCGGCTGCTTTACTCTTGACTTTGGATCTTGCAAGTAGATCATCATAGTTCTGTTTTAAGGAAATTCATGTTTAGTTTCAGGAGTGCAGTCCACAAAATATATGATGAAGCATTCTTTCCATGTTGGAGTTACCTTTTTCTCGAATGCATCATCTTCGGGCTTAAAAATCTTATCTGCAATCCCATAGGATAGCTTCCTGTGCGTCGAAATAACTCAGAAGCTCTATTTCCTTCTTTTCTCTTCCTTTGGCTTACTTATTCCTTTAGCTAACAACTCTAGTAAATACTCAGTGTTGGCATCAAGTTCCTTCGCCTGAGAGACCTGCCTGAAAATCACGATTACAATTGATGGTAGATCAATTGATGGATAGTATATTGATAAGAAGTCTTGTGAATCACCTTGATCCACAGTCTCACCCTCCACATTCTGGAAGTCGTTATATATTGTTATAAAGGACCAATCAGTGAGAGAAAGATATGAAATTTCTAGCAGTTTCAGCAAAAAATATACTCCAATAGGCTCTATCGTAGCTGAATAAATAAATATTTACAGTAGCACTTGAGTCTCAGATGAATTGATGTACAGGTATATAGGTTTGGATGGATCATCATAATCTAGCCACAAACTGAGCAACAAGAAGCTCAGTGACAGCTGGAACCATCTGCTCGATACAATAGAAACAGATTATCGGTATTCATATAAGAGTCAGCAAGGAAAATTTTCCACCCATATGTATTTAATGCTTTATTGACTCAGCCTATGATGGCCTACAGGCATGCCAAGGTAAACTATTCGAGCATCCAAGAGCAAAAAAGGTAAATCTGGAGGAGCACTTCTTATTCTTCCATATCCTTGACCGCCCCCACGATACACACTCGTGCTCATATTGTATTTGGATGAAGCCTCCATACCATTTAAACTATGCATCCCTCCATTGTCAATGTAACTTCTTGCATATGAAATGCTTTCTTGACGTGTCCCAGGGTTATCGTCTGTCATGAACATATCCATCTGTGATGGAGTAAGGCCATACATTGACTGAGGGAAACTCTCATAATTTCACTTCACTGTTATAAAAAAATGCTTTGATTGAAAATGCATCCAAAGAACAGACTTTATTGGCTTGCTAAACAAACTGTTTAACTATGAACAAAGGATATGGTTAGACTACAAGAATAATTGTTAAAAGCAACATTCATATGATATAATAATTGAACCTTGTGATTTAGATATTCAGGGAAAATAACCAAAATTAGCAAGCGATAAATAATAACCATGATGCAAAAAGTTTAGCATCTCAGGAATCACTCCTTTACGCTACATGAAGTGGAAGTCTGATCATATACAAAGGATCATGGTTTTTCTTGAAGAAAGGGCAACTGTGTAGGAGAACATAGCCAAGGGCTAACGTGGGTATCAGTTAAGCATATCATGTCATTCATATTCTATGCAAACTAAAAGTTTAGCAGATTTGTCCAAAGTCAAGAAATTCATGCCTTTGATATCCACACTATCAGAAAATCTTAATCAGAGATGTTCATTTTGATAGAAACGTTCAAGGAAAGAAAAAAAAAAAAAAAAAAGCAGGAACCTACATCTCTCCTTGAGATTCTCCTCCCGGAACTCCCGGGGTATGCGATCGTAGTTGTTGGCAGAGCGCGACTCGCATCTGCAGGCGGCGCTTTTCCTCGAAGGGACGGCGAGACATGTACGGGGAATCAGGCCAAAGCTTGGAGAGGCCCCAAAACTACCAAAAATAGTTTTCGGGGGCACCAGAGACGTCATCGAAGGACGAAGACACTGAGAAGGGGCGCAGCGCAATCGACATGGATTGCGCTTCCTGCAGGGAGTCGAGGAAGGGGGAGGAGCAACGAACCCTAGCGAACTGGCGATTATTATCCCTCTTTCCTTTTCTGTTGTTTTGTTTTTCTCTTCAGCTGTATGTCGGCACGTGAGTCGCACGCTCCGTTAAGTGACTAATTCTCGAAGCAACATATAAAAATTTATTTGTGAAAAATAAAAAACCTGTGACACTTGTAAAGTTTACATTGGTAGTTTTGTGGGTCCCTTGTTCCCCGTGACAACCAAACAAACAGAGAGAGGGGGGAAAGAAATCAAAGGCAGTTTATGGCAGCCCACAGGAAAGCAGACAAGCAGCAGGGAACCTCTCTGCCCATGGCGCCCATGGTTTTCCCCTTCCTCTCCGTCAAAATGGTACGCCTCGCTTCTCCCTTTCTTCTCCTTATAAGCCCCACAATCCGCTCTCTATCGGCTATCGCCTTCATCGAACAGGAATCATCCAAATCCCGATCTACTGAATTAGGGATCGGGAACCTAGATTTCTTTCCTTTTCGGATAAGGACGGACGAAATTTGCTCACCAGTACTGTGCTATTGTTTATTGCTTCCAAAAAAATTCCTTTTTTTTTTCCCAGTACGTCGAGCTCTGCGGTTCAGCATTCCGGCACTCGCTTAAAAGTTTCGATTTTGATAGCCCCTGGAGTTTCTTTGGAGTTCTTTTTCTCCGATTAGAGATTTGCCGCTTTTTGGATGAGGGTTAGCGGAAACTTGGTTGCCGACGACCACGACGGGAGGGTAGAATTGGCCCCCGGGAACAGCAAGGGTCCTTCCAAGAAGGGCAAGCGGCGGCAGAAGAAGGCGGTGAGAGCTGTGCAAAGGCTGTTTGAGACTTGCAAACAGGTTTTTTCTGAAGGCGGACCAGCCGGAATCATTCCGTCACCGGAGGATGTTGAACGCCTTCGATCTTTACTCGGTACTTATCCAGCTCAATGCACTTGTAGTATTTTTTTATTTTTTTTTGAAAAAATAATGCAATTTTGTTGCGCATCAAGCATTCTACTACTTCCTCCTGAATGTTTGATCGTTTTGGGATTGAATAAGTTTCATACTAATTTGATATGGTATTGCGACTAGGCCAGGACCTTCGAGTCATTACGAGCATGAGACAGCATGTTGAAGACAGACTATTTGTTAAGTACAATGGTTCATTATGTCTAAATATTAAGAGGTTCTTCTCCTCCTAATGATTTATCATTTTAAGATGGGATGAATGAGCAACACCTCACTTTAACAATGTGATTGCTTAGATAAGTTAATTGCTTTACAGTTGTTAAAATATCTCAATGTCTAGTATTAATGTCATTAATTATATTGCTTATGATCAAAATTAATATTGTTACACATGAAGTATAAAGCTTGTCTCATGCCAACCTGCATCAATGTGTCACAAAAGACTACTGAATCTTCAACTAGCTATTTGGTTGTGCCTATGCTCTTCATTGAATATCCTACTGAAGCTCATCATGATGTATCTTAACCTTTGGTGTCTTGCCTTTAATTTTCTAGATCATCTTGCTGTGATTTTGTAATATCTTATTGGGAGTGGTATCAAAGTGAACTGAAAAATCATTTACCACCTATGTACATTTGAATTCACTTGTACACTTAAGATGTGTAGTTGATGTTTTCTTCTAAGATTCAAATCTATAAGAAAACATCAGCTAAAATCGTAATTAGAAGCTCTGTACTCCTGAATTTATCACACATATCTACTTTGCAACATTTGCATGGGGTTCAAAAAGAAGCACAAATATTTAACTTTTACTCTACTTCAGGATTTTTGTTCAATTTCCTGATTATGTGTTTTCCATTTTATCTGTCTATTTGATCCGGTTGTTGTATTTTCCTTCTGAACAGATACTCTGAAGCCTGGTGATGTTGGTCTAAGTCTGAACTTGCCATATTTTCAAAATTTTGGGATTGATGGACCTCCTCCTGTAACATATCTGCATCTTTACGAGTGCCCTAATTTTTCAGTATTGACTGATCCTTAGTTCTTACTACTAATTGTGTTAGACATTTCGGCATTTCTCATTTATTCGATACTGCATTTTGCAGATTGGTATATTTTGCTTACCACGAGCAGCTGCAATTCCACTTCACAATCACCCAAGCATGACTGTGTTTAGCAAAATCCTTCTCGGATCCATGCACATTAAATCATACGACTGGGTTACTCAGGGCTTGAACGAGAATATCAAATCGTCTAGTGGTGTGTGAGTTATTAGACTAGTTTAGTTTGAAACAGATACCGACCAACATTGTTGCTTTCTATGTTAGCCATTGTTTTGCATCTCTGCAGGTGCATGTCTAGCCAAGATGAACACTGATACCGTCTTTACCGCACCCTGTCAGACATCTGTTTTATACCCTACCTCGGGGGGTAACTTGCATTGTTTTACTGCAGTAACCTCATGTGCAGTGTTAGACGTCCTTGGACCACCATATAATGTTGACGAAGGGCGCACCTGTACGTACTACAAGGAATATGCATTCTCAACTTTCCCGGGTATGTTGGTTTTGACTCACAATGACCTTTTACTCAATGTTTGTATCAATGCATGAACAACCACATGAGTTAAGAACCTCGAAGAGTGTAATACCTTCTTACTCCATACATGGCATTGATCGATGTAGTTGTTTTTCATTTCAAATATTTTATGTTGTGCTATTGAATCCAAAATAAAGTTTACTTATTTTACCGAATATTTACTTGAGCATTCCCACTCTAGTACCTCTTCTACTTCAAGAATGGAATTACTGATTAAAGCTAGTAGCTAGTGATGCTTCGATGTTTCAATTCAATCTCATACCGATTTGTGTTGTCAAAATAAGTAACTCAAATTTTCTGTTAATGGACATGTGGATTGACCTCACTTTGATTCTGGCATTTGTATAAAGTCATTCTAGTTCTATAAAACTTCTGTAATTGTTCTTTGAATCTCAGAAAGCTTTCTAGTTGCATAAACCCATGCTTGGTACTTAGTTGCTTTGATATGAGATATTGCAACTTGTTGAATTGTCTAGGAAACAATGATAAGAGAGAAATGCAATAGAATGGTATCAACTATTGATCTCCTATCCTGTCCTGAGATTGGCTTGCTAATCCATATGTGTTTCAGGTGATGCGACTCTACTGTCAGGCAAGAACGAGGAGTATGCATGGCTCGAAGAGAGGGGGAGCAAGCCAGATGATCTTGTCGTGCGTGGGGCAGAGTATAGAGGTCCGAGGATTTTAGAACGCTGATTTGGACTTGCAAATGATGCTGAACATGGCTGCAAAAGAGTCGGTGTACAAAGAAAACCAAAGAACATCAAAGCAACAAGATTAGAGCAAAGATCATGAGCTCAAATTTCTTCTGCTTCCTAATAGATTGCTTTAGATTGTAATGGCTTACCATCCAAACCAATCTTAGGATGAGCTCATGGAACTTAAATGCGACGCCCTTCTGTTTTTTGCAAGGGCCGAAACTGAGTTCGTCAAGGACTTTTGTTTTCTTTATTTCTTCGTTCGTTCTTTTTCCCTCTGTAAGAAACCATGGTGCAAAAGCATAACTCCTAGTCGATTTCAACGCGCCATCTTATCCCGTGTCATAACGTTGTGCACGGTATTATACTACACAACTAGAACTAAAAATTGCACAGGCACAACAAATATTACTATCTTTTCATTGATGCTGAAGCTTTTTAGATTTATGCTTACACTCTTATCTTGAAAATGCATAAATATATCAAAGTTATTGAGGATGAGCTCGTGAAAATGCATACACACTGATTTTTTATATACATAAAATTTAGGTGTCTAGACTTTTTGTTTTTTCCTTTTTTTTTTTTATAAAGGTAAATTATATTGAAAATGTCCAAGGATTTACCAGCGGCGTTTAGACCTTTCTAAACAACCTCTCAGTTATGGATTTGCCAAATCAAGTATATCATGCAAGACATGCACAAGTGACCGGCTTTGTTGAGCTGTCGCTGCTGTAAAGCTGTCCGAAAGTGTTCAGCATCTCCGCGGCTGTGCCAAAGGCTGCTGATGTGGAGCCAACTGTGAGCCATATCCCACAGAGATTTAGTTACGAAGTCGTCGTCCTCATATGACGGTCTAGTACCAATTTAAATTTTAATATAATTAAGATAGATATCTTCTTCCTATGTCAGTCAAGTTAATAGTCACATAAGATTTATTTATTACATGTTAGTCCTAAAATAAATTAGCAGGGGACGCTTAGCAGGGATGCTAGGAGCGAGTACAGTCATCTTTTATCAACTTAATTATGAAAGAGTCATTATTCTCTAGGATAATAGTCACATATGATTTATCTCATTTGTATTAGTATAGAATGAATTGTTGGAGATATTAGGGATAAACGAAATCATCTTTTACCAATTTTATGCCAACTTAGTTATGGAGTCGTCAAAGAATTGGTGGTGCTCCGTTGGCACAATGGACCGGTACAAGCTACGTACTCCAATCTATCTTTGGTTCGTAGAGCAGTCAGACGGGCCAATCTGTAGCGGGACGGGTTGGCTCGTGACGGGCCAATCATTTAGTTGAGCGGGGCGGGCTAACCAATCCAACTCAATCCAAGACGGATTACGGGTTTGACGGGCCAACCCATAGACCCATCAATTAAAAAAAAATTTAAAAATATTTCATATCTTCAACGTTTTACTTTAGAAAGATTTCATTAATCAAATATATCCATAAATATTTATTTTAAATATAAATGGACATAAATAAATACTTATGTGGGATGAAAAGCACTATTTTTATTTTAAAATTATAATAAAGAAATATAATAAATTAGTATAAAACTTAGTTTATATGTGTTTTTAAACTCGCGGGTCAACCCAAGCCCGTCGCGGGCCGACCCACTGGGTGGCAGGCCTAGGCAGGTCGGCCCACGGTGAGCTTAGGTTGATAAAATTTTAACTCAATCCATTTAAATTATTTAGTAGAACGGATCAATTCAACGGACCTAATCTAAATTGACGGCTCCATACCCTGTTGGTCGTAAGTTGCCAAATCATAAATGGGTGCTTCGGCATGATGTACGACGACTGCTGCCCACACCTCCTTGAGGCTCTTTGGCGGGAAGAAGTCGTATGCGGCAGTAACTCCATACCATAGCTCCGGATTGAACCAATTGTCTAGCATAGCTGCAGTTTGCTAGACAGATTCTGCACCATTTTGGACAGCTTGCCTAATCTGGAGCAATCTCTTGATGAGAGGGCTGTCTAACAGGTTGGTTTGTCACTCTCACAAGTTGATGTGCTGAAAGTACTGATGCTAGACCCACCACACCCAAAGGGTGACAACAAATCGTCGCCGGAAAGAGTTGTTGATGTCTTCCTCCTCCTGTGGGCGATAAACCCTCTGTTGCTCGAATGTTCTTCACTGATATCGCTCCTGCTCTCTTGTTGTCTCTTTATCTCGATTGTTCTTGGACGCTAGAATATATAGGAAGAAAGCATTGGTGTGTAACCGATGCTTTGATGGCCTTCATTGCATTAAACGTTGAGGAAGATGAATCAATCATCTTCTCAATGTTTAACGTTGCAAACGTTCCTTTATAACGTTTCAAATCTTCTGCCAATATCTCTTACATGATTTTTGTCGATCAAAAAATTATTATTCTAGGAAAACTTGATCTAGATACAAATAACAAATTGACGAAAAACTTAACCTTTGTTGCCATGAAAATGAAGAAACAGAGCGAGACTTTGATACTAATTGATAGAACTTGAGTTTTCTCTTAACCGCATGAATTTTAGGAATGAAATAAGAATTCGAATCGAAAAAACACAAGATATGATCTAGTTTTATCGAAAACATGACATAATATATAAGCATAAACAAAAATGACAAAGAACCTGATTGAAGAGTCATTCTCCTTATCCTCTAATGTTGTCTGGAAGATCATGAGGAGGAAGAAGAAGAAGCGGAATCAAACGGAGATCTTCTAAAGGGTTTAGGGGTGATGACGTCAAAAAATTTCTTATCAATGGGGAACACAAAACTTTGTCAAAATATGATCCCCTAAATCCTTGGAGACCTCCCTTTATACAGGTAATCGATCTGTTATCAGCGCATAGATGATAATGTATCGGACGAAAGGGTTCTACATATTCAACTTACATCTGATAATCCGAAATTAAATAAATTTAAGTTAGATCACTTTAATAAATTTAGTTTGTACTCATATGCACAACTTATAATTAAACCCACTAATTATAGATAATAAATAACAACCATATCATGTGCCGGAAACTTGAATTAGTGTAGAGAGTGCTCCAATGGATTCAGTGTTTTTGACTTTCCATATTATCAATTCTGTGTGCAATGATCGACAAGATATAAATATGTCACTCCTTTATTTGGTCCACCCTACATTTGTCCGTCTCTTAGGCGGTAATGTGCCTGGCAGGAAAGAAGAAGGTAGATATGGACAACAGGATTTAGGGACTCAGAATTCGACTCTACTGCCGATGTTTTTTTTTCGTGATTCACTTATAAAATAAAATTTGAAGTACAACTTAGGCATATTTAGAGATCGAGAATTTTTTTCTTATAATTTACGTTTTCAATTTATTCGAATCGATTAATCATAGACGTGATCAATCACGCCCCATAAAAATTTTGGATCGGTTATCAGTATAAATTTTGAAAATAGTCACGTTGAAAACTTTCGGCAGTCAGCCTCTACAATCGGCCCATCACGCCATCCGGGTAACTGATTTGGTGTCACTTTCCATCATTTTTCTTCCGAAATAGAATACGTGTCTGCTGGTCTAAAATTTAATTTTAAATATCCATGAAGAACTTACCGCTGTGCTCCGGGCCTACTAGAAAATTTTCTACATCTTCTGGTTAAAAACAAGTGGATTTAGATGGATCATTTATAATTATGATTAAATTTTATTTTATTTTATTTTTCTTAATTTAATTATTTATCTAAATTCAAATTATAAAAAGAGATTATAATTAATTACGATTGTAATTGTGTGGACAAAGATCTGCCTCCGAAAATAACGGAGGCGGCCGACGAGAAGATTTGTCGAAACGGATCTTCCCATGGTGGTCCCATCTGTCTTCCTTCTTTCCTGAATGACAGTGGCCGTTTGGCTGATGTTTTAGATCTGGACCAAAATAATATTATTTTAATCTTTGCCAATATTTTAAGATATGGTATCGGTAATAAATTAGAGAACGAATGACAAAAACACAGATTAAAAAATAAGAGATTGACAGAGAAAAAAGATTTTAAAAAATATTTAACGATTATTTTCCATCTGGAAATGGAATGATACAATTTGAACATTATTATTTCAATTTTATCGTACTAAGAGAGTGGTAATATGTTTCATATACAGTGGATAGATTAATTGCCGTGTATAAACCCTTTTTCTACATTAAAGAGCAAAATATATACAGAAAAACAAAGAGATTGTATTTAGCTAATCAGCTTTTGAAAAAATAATAATTATTATTTCAAAAGATTAATATTTATTCCAATCATGGAGATCACCGACCGATCCATATCTTAAAGACTCTCCTTTTAATAATAATTATTTCCGGCGATCCTCCGCCCTGTGGCACTCCCACTTCATGGAGCAGAAGCCTGCCGGCAAGACTCAGCGCAACCCGCCGTGGGGGGAGTTGCTGGGATCCGACCACTGGTCCGGCCTACTCGACCCTCTCGACCTCTCCCTCCGCCGCCTCATCCTCCGGTGCGGCGACATGTGCCAGGTCACCTACGACTCGTTCAACGGCGACCCCCGCTCCAAGTACTGCGGTAGCTGCCGCTACGGCAAGCGCAGCCTCCTCTCCGACGTCTCCTTCCCCGGCGCCGACGACTATGCGGTCTACGACTACCTCTACGCTACCTCTGAAGTCCCGCTCCCGGACGATTTCCTCTGCTTCTCTCTCGCAGGCGACCACGCCTGGAGCAAGGACTCCAACTGGATAGGCTACGTCGCGGTGTCGACTGCCACCGCCGGGAGGCGGGAGATCTACGTGGTCTGGCGGGGGACGATCCGGACGCTGGAGTGGGTCGACGTGCTCTTGCCGGAACCCGTCAACATCGACTCCATTCTCTCCTCTAAAGCAGAGGCGGCGGCGGCGGATTTCAAGGTGATGAAGGGGTGGTACGTGATCTACACCTCGAGCAACCCGAACTCTCAGTACACGAAGCTGAGCGCCAGGGGCCAGCTCATGTCCGCCATTAAAGCTCTGGTAGAGCTCTACAAGGACGAGAGCCTCAGCATAGTGTGCGTCGGTCATAGCCTCGGCGCCGCCCTCGCCATCCTGAGCGCCTTCGACATCGTGGAGAACGGTCTCTCGGAGACCGGCCCCAGCGGGGAGACGTTCCCGGTGTGCGCGGTGGTGTTCGGGAGCCCGCAGGTCGGGCACAAAGCCTTCAACCAGCGGCTGGAGAAGCTGCCCAACCTGCGCGTCCTCCACGTCAAGAACAAGCTCGACGTGATCCCGCGGTACCCGAGCGGGCTGCTAGGCTTCGCCGGCACTGGCATGGTGCTGGAGGTGGACAGCCGGAAGTCGCCGTACCTGAAGGAGTCGACGAACCCCGGCGACTGGCACAACCTGCAGGGGATCCTGCACGCGGTGGCCGGGTGGAACGGGGCCGACGGCGACTTCGAGCTGCAGGTGAAGCGGAGCGTGGCGCTGGTGAACAAGTCGTCGGAGTACCTTAAGGACGAGTACCTGGTGCCGGCGTCTTGGTGGGTGGAGAAGAACAAGGGGATGGTGCTCGGCGGCGACGGCGAGTGGGCGCTCGCGCCGCCGCCGGACGACAGCGTCCCCGTCCCGCTCTCCGCGCAGCAGAAGGGGAAGCTGGCGGAGGCAGAGGGGGAGCAGCAACCAAGTCCTGTACCGAAGAAGAGAACAAACATGCGATCGCCATTCTCTGCCTGTTTCAGAGTGGCTCATTAACTCAATCAGCTTGAATTCTAAGATTAACTGCTCCCAAAAATGTCTGAATCCATTTTCATAAATCCATTAGAATCCAAGAACTATTAATCGAGATTGATTCAGCAGATAAGTCGAAGTGACGGAATGCTAGGATATGATATTTTTGCTGACCATGCGTGAACTTTACTTTGACCTGTAACATAAATTATGTCACTATCGAGTTAGGGAAGGGGTCTCCACGCGTTGGCCCTCTGACGCTCAGGTCAGTCACCGACGATAAAGATGAAAGCGAAAGCGGAGCAAAATGAATAGTAGCAACAATAGTGTATTGCACCTATCTCCGTCGATGCTTGGACTCCCCCTTTATATAGAGCTTCTGTACCGCACGTGCATGCTTCCCAAGGCGAGCATGCGCCCCCAAATTTTCTCTGAAATGACTTTGTCAGTAAAATGTCCCTGAAACAGTACCTTAACAAACCGAGCATATCTCTAAAATGACAGTGGAAGCTTCCACCGTATAATCTTCTGTCTGACCATGCCGTCTATCAGCGGCACTAGCTCCCAAAAGGATGTCGCAAGATAACGTGTTGTGTTTGGTGCGAGCCCGAACGGGATAGCCGCTCTGGCAGACTTCCACTGTCTGCTCGGACGAAACCCTGCCGTTCCCGTATGTAGTCTACTGCTGTTCCTGTAGCCAGTCTGCTCGACTGTAACCTCGCTTTATGTAGTCCGCTCGATCTCCACTCTACTCCGTTGTTCCTATTGTAAGGTTGAGCGGGATAGCTGTTCGGCTGAATTTTGCATATCCTTGGCGCTTTTCTTTATTGAGCGTTGGTTGTTCGGCGCGCTACCAAGGCGGAGGCGATGTCGGATCGACCACCCTTTCTCCCGGTCGGACGACCCACTCGTCTGACCGGCTAATGATATCGGAACGTTGACTCTCTTTAACTCTGACCTCCATTGTGACAATGATCTTCTATAAGGTGGGCTCATTCTTATCATGGCACCAGGTGTATTTTTAAGAGAGGAATTGCATTGTTTGCTGTCATATATATCAAATAGTAATGTCCATGAACACTCTAAAATGGGGGAACAACCAGGATGAAGGGGGTTTGCACACGTTCAGCTGATCTATTAAATGGGTCAGGCCGATCACGACCAGACTTGGCTCGACATGTTCGAAGTTATGGATGGGTTGGATCATTCGGTCGAGCTGTGCTCGCCAAATCTAAACACAAGTCCAAAACATCAATGCACTTAGTGTGAGTTCGGTCCCTCGAGAATTTAACTCTGACAGTGAGTTTGAAATGTTTAGGGTCCAACATGTAAAAAGGACAAGATCTCTCTCTATAACTGCTGTTGGGAAATAATTCACTTCACCTACCATACTCTTTGAATTTTTTATTTTACCGCTTATATTGTAGAGTTGGTTTTATCTTATAAAGTATGATGCAAAAAATAATATTTTAAATACTCTATTAATAACCGAGCCGGATCATTGATACATTATGATGAAAAAATAATATTTTAAATACTCTATTAATAACCGAGTCGGAGCCGGGGTATTATAGAAGATTTATCTTTTCTATTAACTTTTACGAGTTGGATAAAAAAAAAATTCTTGAATTAAATATTCAACTCCATATATGAATGAAAAAAAGAGTCTTTATTAGTTCTACCACTTGTTTTTTAAAAAAAAACAAAAGAGAATGATTTTTTGTATTGAAAGATAAAAAAAAAACATCTGTCCAAATCTACTGCCGAAATGAATTAGAAGATCCAAAAGGAATCATGGTCCCGATCTCATCAATTAGGATTCCAACTGCTTGGTCACTGCATTGATCCCCACTGGTTTCACTCCTCTTCCATGTGCACATTATTAACACACCATCATTCACTGTTACTCGATCACTCAATGGAAGTATTAACATTGAGTTTCCGTCGTCTACCATCATCGCCGCCTCTTAACATCGAGTTACCGTCGTCTACGATCATAGCACCCCTTCTGACCATTACATTGAAGTGGTGAAAGACAAGGATGGTGAACAATGACAAAGAAGACTATAATTTTTCAACTAATGAGTTACCCTGATACAGTCTTGCATGTTGATCCTATCCTGTAAAATTAGGAACGTTAATGTCAGGCTGAGAAAGAGTTCCCAAACATTAGTCCTCTGACACTTAAGTCAGTCTTCGACTCAGTAGAGAAAAACAGTATGAACAGTAGGAGTTAGAGCGTGTAGAATAAAAAGATATTACATATCTCTGTCTGTGGTTGAAAACCCTCTTTTATAGTGTCACTCTATTGTCTGTGCACGCATCTCAAAGCATATGCATGCTTCTCAAAATATCCTAGGAAAATATAAGTTAAAAACGGTCACTAACATCTTTTCTTAAGTGCTCACACAAATCTTTGATGTGATAGGCTGGAAGCTTTTAAAGTACGATATGCTTGTTGGACATGTTCTGTTGTTAGTGGCACAAACTTTTAAAAGAGTAAGCTAGGAACATGACTCTGCAATTGACTTGATGGAGACTCTTCGCTGTCCTGCAAAACCAAGAGCATTAGTGTCGGGCTGGAAAAGGATTCCGGCGTTGACCCTCCGACGTTCAAATCAGTCATTAGCTCAGTAGAAAAGAACAGTATGAACAATAACTAGAGTATGTAAAATAACAAGATACCACATATATATGGAGACCCCCTTTTTATAGTGTCACTATAACATCTGTGCATGCACCTCAAAGCATATGTACATTTTCTAAAGTGTTTTAGAAAAAGGCAAGTCAAAAAGTATCTCTGACACATTTCTTTAAGCGAGCACACAAATATCTGATATGATAGATTGGAAGCTTTTAAAGTACGATTTGTCTGCTGAATATACTCTATTGTTAGTGACACAAATTTATAAAAGAGTATGATGAAATATGTAGGTGGATTCCACTGTAGACTGACCGAAAGCCGCTCGATGGGAATGTCCCAACTTGGTTGTACTGAACAGAGTTATTTTCCTTCACTCAACTTCCCTATTGTTGGAGGGCTACCTTTTGTCCGACCAAACATACCGTCCGGTCAGCAAGAATGGTGGTTCAAGAGATTTACTATTTGACTTTTGACCCCAGTCACAAGTTTTCATAGGACGACTGTTCGGACGATGAAGTTCAACTGGTATTGAGGGCCCGTTCAACCAACTTCACATGATCTATGGACCTAGGCTGTTGACTATTTGAACTTTCACCTCCATGTCAACTGCTCTTCCCCTCTTTAACCCCTTTTTGGTAGTGACTCCTCTTCACCACCATATCACATGTGAAAGTAAATAGACCCTTGCATTCAAGAAGTGATCAAACACAATGGTAACCATCAACAAACTTTATTATTGTAAAAACTAGAAGAGTGAATCATTTTAATGGATGTTTTAGAAGTTGCCAAAAACTGAGTAAAAATCAAAAAAGCTGTTCTTGCTTTGCATGGTGGTTGGTTGGATCCAACAATTAATACCTGAGCAGCAAGACTACAACACTCCTATTGAAACACTCAGCTACCATGATCTCTACACAGTCATCATATGCCTGCAGTCCAAATTAACCGACATGCCATGTCTTACCTACCTCACTGTTTCTTCCTTTATTTTATCACCACATTATAGATTTATAGGAGCAATTGAGGCTTGGTTGTTATTTTTTATTATTATTATAGGAGCAATGTGTCAGTTCAAGATGCTGGCAGCAGTGGTGTTGAATCAGAAACTCTCTTTTGCAATGAAGTTAATAATATATTGTGGTAAGATACATCATAGTTCACTGCTAGCCAATCATAGTTCACTGCTAGCCACTCTGCCAACTTCCCTTTCAAGATGGCCTCCCAAGAAAATTCACAGAATAGAGAGATTTACTTGTAGCAATGGTGAAGTTCAGTTCACTCCTTGTATTTGTATAATTGAGGCACATATTCTAGCACAGAGGAAACTTCTCAATGCTATACCATTAGTTGATTTGTCCTCTGATTCTGAAGCATGTGGAATTCATTAAGGGCTGCCAGCCTTCTGTACAGGAAATAACTGATGCCGAGAAAATTTATACTGGTACCCAAAGCTTTCCATCCCACCTCCTCTTGTTTCGTTAATGGCTGGACCAAAGGTGGTTGCCCTCTTCCCCACCAGTATTTCAAGGACGGAGCCGGTCACAGAAATCTTGCCAGCTAGATGGGCAAAGCAACTTTATTTAGTTTGCATTGAGACATTTTGGTCACTCTAAGTTCATGCAAAAGTCTGCACCTGTGGAGCTACTTTTATATGTTTAGCTAGCAATGGAGAATGAAGGGATGGAGAGGTGGAGTTGGTAAGTTGTTGGCAGCTTTCAAAAGGGGGGATGCATGAGAGAAATGGATTATGATCTTGTGTGGGTAATTTGGGATGCAGTAATGCAGTGTTCCCTGGAAAGTAAAACAAATTCTCGTTAGCTGCATTGAAAATGTTATTGTGGAAAGATTTGTCAGGGGTGCAATAACTAATGGCTTGTTTAAGAAACAACATCGAGTGCACGATAACTCCCCTGTCAGTCTAAAACAATATCAGTACCTTCCTTTGGATCTGTTGCAGCAGCAAACGGTATAAACTTAATGCTTTCTTGTTGTGCTGAAATTTGAAAACTCAAATATCCACACAAATAAACACAAAATAGACAAAGCATCGTAAGAAAATAACTAAACAAATTAGGAAGAATAATGGGTACTAAATTAGCTCATAAAGTTCAAATTGAAGGTGATGTTGGATGTTGACAGACAACATAAAACAATGACAAAAGACCTGCTAGCTTGGATCTTGAGCAGTAGTAACTGTGGTACTGTTTCACACCTAACTCAAAGCCAAATCACAAGAGTCAAGCAACTCCTATCTGACAAGATAAAATAGTACTCGTGAAGGTTTCATTTACTAGTCTAGAATGTTATCTCTCAAACACAGCAGGAGGTGGAGAGTTATAGGATGTGAAGATTTGTTGAAAAAAGAAATCAGGAGAGTCAAATTTCATCCATAATCTTACATAAGTTGTCAGTTCCACCAGCCAGTAGAGGTGGGGTGGTTATAGAAGAAGTAATGTAATTTCCTATGTTTAAAAACTCCTTAGCAGACCAGTGTTAATTTTCCCATTAAATGTTTCCCATGGTGTGGGTTACCAACTTCAATGCAGAGAAATTGCATTTAATTGGATCTTGTAATGTCTCCAATTCTTGAAAATCCAAGGAGGGAAGAGACTTTGATTTCACTTATAAAAGGAGGTGGTACTGGTTGAGAGAAGCACTACTTTGGTGCTTTGTTAGAGATCATCATGGCTTCCAAGAAAGAAGAGCTTCTCATCAGAATGCTGCTGCTGCTAAGCGTATTGATATCATCCCAAGGTCTCTCTCTCTCCCTCTCCCTCTCCCCATAGTGGTACAAATTTTGTTTTCTTTCCAATTCATCTTAAATTGTTTTTTTTTTTCACTAACTTATTACACACTCAAGGAGATGTTACTATGCTACTGTAACCTATTTGGTTAATGGTCAGGGATATTTCTTCAAACCATCAAGTCTAGAAAAATAGTCAAAATTAAGTGCAGCATTTGAACCAGTTCCAAAAGTGGCAAGGTCTAGTATCGGGAATATTCTTCAGAAGTATTTTCCTTCTTTTGCTGCATCACTTTGTCCAAAACTGGGCTTATTATGTCTGAAAGGATGTGGGTGCTATTAGTTATTTATAGGTGATTGTGAAATATAACCAACCACAACAAAAAAGGCACCCTATGCTTACTATGATCTATGACTTCCTCTGTTGTGCAATTATTTTGCACATCAGTGGAATTCCATTAATTCTTTGAGAATTAATTACAATTTACATACCAAAAATGTTGATGTTTGTCACTTCAGGTAGTGAGTTCACCAACGTGAGAAAGAGGCACCCTTATCTGAAGGAAGCAAGCAGCTTTTCATCCTCATCAGAAAGAGGATATGACTACATCATAGTGGGAGGCGGCACAGCAGGGTGTCCACTGGCTGCCACCTTCTCACAAAAGTTCAAGGTTCTGCTGCTTGAGAGAGGAAGCTCTCCGTATGGCAACCTCAACGTCTCCCACTTGCAGAACTTCCACATCTCTCTAGCGGATACCTCCCCATCTTCTCCTTCACAGCCATTCATTTCTACTGATGGGGTCATCAATACCCGAGCTAGAGTCCTGGGTGGTGGGAGTTGCATCAATGCTGGCTTCTACACTAGGGCCAGCCCAAGGTATGGTTTGACCATACTCTCAATTTGCACCCTTTAGGTATGAATAATTAACTTTTTTATTTTGTATACTTTGATCAAAGATGGTCTCATGTTGCCTATCAATTGGCATATCTACAAAATTTCCTTTTTGATTGTTCATTTTATAGTTCCATGTCAACAATTCAGTGAAGTACTTCCTCCAAATAATTAAACTCACAAAATCTAAACCAAGTCTGGAATTATTGATTAATGTTCCTTTCACAGATGATGGAGACAGCTCAGAATTAGTTTGGTGCCCAACTAGAACACAACACTCTTCTATGCAACAACTAAGTTGGCTGAAAAAGACATAAAAAGGTTGACATGCATCCCACATTTGAAATATGGTTTTGAATTGAGATGAAGTGTGCTGGAGCTACTAGTGGTTGGTCTTGATGACATAGAATATCAAATTCAACATAAACTAATAAACTCATTATGCTAATTCTATATTCTTTTCCATACCCCTAAGATAAAAATCAATTGAGAAATGCATCAAAATAAATGACTTTATTCTACAATTAAGTCCAGACATAGTCCCCTCCCTAATCTAAAAGTCTCTGGACAGAGATACTGGAAATTGGTTTTTGTAAACCAATTGATTGAATAAGGATTTAGATGACCTATTTTGCGAGTACACCATCATCATAAATAAATTTCTCAGTAAATGAGAAATTACTAGCCAAAACTATTTGAGCAATGTAAGTATTGATATGGTTTATTCAGACGAGAGCATGGGCTTGTTCACAAGCATGGTTCATGGACACAAATGCATGAATGAGCATGGCCCATCCAATGCTCTACCCAGTTCAAGCAACCAACTAGATAATGTGCTTACCTACCAGGCAACAGATTCCAACAACTAGAGACATTCCCTACCTATCCCTTGGCATTAGTCAAAATTAATCCAAATGATATGTGCAGAGTGATAGCAAATAGATTACTGTTTCAATTTACAGCCAAATAGTGAAATAAATGCACATGTATCTTGTCAAGATTTTACCAGAGAAGAGGTTAGATATCTATGATGTCACGACTCACAAGACAGGACTATAATCTCTAACATCATCTCACGTTCAAAGCTTAGACCATTACTTAATCATAGGAACATAGGACAGCAAGCTTGACTGAGCAGCATAATAGAAGTAATAGATGGCTTTCTTCATGAATGTGTGATATTGGTGCTACAATAAGTTGACAGGAAAGGATACAATTTATATATGAATGATTTTAAAAGGTTAATCAATAGTTTGACATCTCCAATTCTGATCCATAGACCTTTTTATTACTTATATTTAACAACGTCAGCTAAATCAAGGTGTGCATGTGCATACCTCAGTTGCCACTTGGTTCATGCCAAACTCTGATTAAGCTTCATCTGCAGTTATGTGAATGCAGCAGGGTGGGATGCTCAGTTAGTAAATGAGTCATATCCTTGGGTGGAGAAGAGGATAGTTTTCTGGCCAAACATTGCACCATGGCAAGCTGCACTAAGGGATGGGCTGCTGGAGGCTGGAGTCTCACCTTTCAATGGATATACCTACGACCATTTGTACGGGACCAAGGTTGGCGGCACCATTTTTGATAGGAAAGGATTCCGGCACACTGCTGCTGATCTACTTGCAGCCGGGAACCCCAAAAACCTCAACGTCTTGCTTCACGCCACTGTGCAAAAGATTGTTTTCAATACTCAAGGTAATGAATGAAACATATGTCTGAGGCATTTTATCAGTCAATTGAGGGGCATGTAGCTAAAGATGAAACCTGATGCAGGAGCAAAACCAAAGGCAGTAGGAGTGGTGTTCAAGGATGAGAATGGCCGGCGACATGAAGCAACCATCAAGAATGGAGCAGGCGAAGTAATATTGTCCTCCGGCGCGATAGGAAGTCCTCAGCTTTTGCTTCTAAGCGGGATTGGCCCCCGGAAGGACCTGGAGAAGATGAAGATTCCGCTGATTCTCAACAACCAATATGTGGGGAAAGGTATGTCGGACAACCCCATGAACACCATCTTCATTCCGACGAAGAAGCCGGTGCGGCAATCCCTCGTAGCGACAGTGGGCATCACCAAGATGGGGGCTTTCATTGAAGCCACCAGCGGCTTCAGCCAATCCTCCGACAGCATCCGCTGCCACCACGGCATAATGTCCGGCGAGGTACAATTTCAGCTTACATTTACCAACCACGGATTTGAAATTGGTGTCTTGATAAAAAAAAAAATCTCTGCGAATTTTCACAGATTGGGCAGCTCTCCACCATCCCCCCAAAGCAGCGAACCCTAGAGGCCGCCCAAAAGTACGCCAGGAACAAGCGGAACCTCCCCTGGGAAGCCTTCCGCGGCGGCTTCATCCTAGAAAAGATCGACGGCCCGTTCTCCACCGGCGAGCTCCGCCTCGTCGACGCCGAAGTCGACACCACCCCCTCCGTGACCTTCAACTACTTCAGCGACCTGCGCGACCTGCGGCGGTGCGTGCGCGGGATACGCACGATCGAGAGGATCGTGCGCACGAGCCACATCGCGGCGCTCACCGGAGACGATGAATACTCGATGGCGACGCTGCTAAACATGAGCGTCCAGGCCAACCTGAACATGGTCCCCAAACACACCAACGACACCGCCTCCGTGGAGCAGTTTTGCAGGGACACCGTGATCACCATCTGGCACTACCACGGCGGCGCTCACGTCGGCAAGGTGGTCGACAAAGACTACAGAGTGGCCGGCGTCGCTGGGCTCAGAGTGATCGACGGTTCCACGTTTATCAAATCCCCGGGAACAAATCCTCAGGCCACCGTCATGATGTTGGGCAGGTAAACGAAAACTTCGAAACCCCATTTTTGGTAGGAAATTTATATATTAATATAAAATAAATCAAACCCTAAATCTTAAACCCGATTGAGCCAAACATGACTCGAGCTTAAATCGATCAATTAGTGTATATGTCATGCTCGGCCCAAAGCGTATCACTTCAAACCTATAGTGTTCTAGTAGTTTAAAATTTAGCATAATTGTATCTTTAATTTAAGAACAATTGTGCATCTTAAATAGGATTAACGATTATATAGATTCATCCTTGATTATATAATCCATTATATAGATTCATCCTTGATTATATTTTCTCACAGTATGAATCTAAGTTTTATACATCTTCACTAAGCATTATAATTTCATCACATTTATTCACATAAACTAATAGACGCGGAACATCTTAGTTTTAACACAATTAAATTATATTAAGACATGACACGGGCGACTAGTTACTAGTCGGCACACATCACACGAAACTTGATACTTATTGTGCTCTTTTTTTCAGGTACATGGGAGTGAAGATAGTGAGGGAAAGATTGGGAAGGGCAACAAGGGTTTGAGTGAGAAAGGCATGAATGGAGTGCATAAAATGTGTGATTTATTTATGGTTATATGTTAAATTTGGGTGTGAAAAATTAGGCTTAGGGATGTAATTTGGAAGGTTGCAATGGTGAATTTGGAATGGTGGTTGATGCACTGAATTACATGTTTGACCTTTTGAGTGATTATAATGCAAATAAGTATGAGCAAAAATAAAAAGAGCATCATTATGTTTTTGAAATTATCAAAGAGAATCCTGTTTTATGTTTTTAGCAAAGGAAAATAATTAGAATTTAATCAGCTAAAATATATTTTTTTTTAATTTATTAAGATTATTATTAAAGATGTCCTAGTAATATTATATTTTATGAGTTAATTATATCCTTTCTTATTTATTTTCATATTTAATTTTAAAAATAATACCTAATTAATTTTTATTAATAATATTTACTTAATTTTTTAAAACTAGTTTAATTAATTTTTAAGATAGGTAGATTCATATTTTTGCCAGTCAGATTTATTGTTTAGCAAAAAGGCACTTCACCTTATAGTAAAATAATAGAACTAATGCATTGTAACTATTATAAAACCATTTGTATTATAATAACTATGATTTCGTAGCTGCTATAATATGAATATTTGTTAAACAGTCGAATATAAATTTTAGCAGTTATGTAATCGTAGTTATTATAATGTGAATGATAGGTAAACAAGATGGTTGAATTTGTATTATAATAACTATAAAATTATAAATATTCATTCAGTATTTTCTAAGTTTTTATTCTATTCTAAAACTGCTAGGGTTTTTAAATGGAAATTTCTAAGTTTAAGAAAATAAATTTCTTTTCAAATAAATGCTTTAATCATATGAGTGTTATAATTTTTTCAAAAAAAAAAAAATTAAATATGTTATATGAAATCTCTTATGGCCATGTTGAAATTAGAGAAAAAATAAGTAATGGTTAAGTTATTATGTTGGTCCAGCGAGATCGGTAAGAGGGGAGTAAATTATCTATAAAAAATAAAACTAAATCTTTTCCTATCCTCCCACTCAGATTAGTAGTACAATTACATCAAACTTAAAAATAAACAACTAAAAGAAGTAAGAAGGACAAAAATTAACTTGGTTATAACTTAGGTGGTTGTTAATTCAAAGCTCTGAAAGTGCTCCATTAGAATTCTCCTTTGTTGCAGGCCGAGAAGACTCTTGCAAAAGTTGACAGCTTAAAAGAAAAACTAGGAAATAATACAATACTTGTTGCTCAAGTTGTTGTTGAATTCCTATGTCCAGGGGTCTTTTTGTAGCCCTAAAAAATATTATCTGTAGCTTGAAGACGCATTCAAAGTGGTCCAAGGCACCTTCCATCGGATAGATTTTATCCGCTAAGGATAAAACTTTATCCTCGGCCAACGACTAGCGAAGGTGCCTTCCATATACTGGAAGGTGTCTTCCATAAGGTATTAAAGGCGTCTTCCAGCCCATGAAAGACAACTTCTACAGGGCAAACCAAGCTGGTCTTCTTCGTGGGTGATGCTTCAGTTATTTGGAGTTGAGCTCACCTGAACCCAACTCAGACATTCTCCTCGAGTAACCTTCTTCTCCGGCTTCTCGTCCCTCGAACCGTTGTGCGCGTCCTTCTCGTCTGCCGATGTACTTTTCCACAGCACCTCGTCTCTCAGATGCACCAAGCTCGTTGGCTCCTTTCCCGTGTCATCTTTCTTACTAATTGCATCTTCCGCTCGGCTTCTTGTATTCCTAAGCTCCTATACACTGAAAATCAAAT
>JBBMJZ010000027.1:9930237-9945183 GCA_037833815.1 Zingiber zerumbet
AGATCGAAAAGTGGCGCCTCCGACCGTTTCGAGATCCATGAACAGTGTTGCAGAGATTGGCAGGCCTCGCCGATCGACGAGATGGGCCCGTGCGCCTGCGTGCTGAGGCCCAGTATAAAGCTGCTTCCCATCAGGCTGGGAACCCACTGCTCAAGCACCTCAGTTTATATTAAAACGGCAATAATGATATAATGACGTCAAAATGTCCATGTAAATATCGCTGATTTGTATTTATATTTTTTAAAAAAAATCCAAAAAAGATGAAAATTGAAAACTAAAAATTCAAGACGCGTTTAGTTTACATATTTTCCATTTTCATTTTTTTAAAAACGCACATTTTCTAAAAAATAAAAAATAATTTTTTATCATTCTCTATTTTTCTAGAAAACACTAGCTATTTTTTTAAAAAACAGACACGAAAAATACAAACCAAACACCATTTTTTAAAAACACGTATTTTTTAAAAAATAAAAATAAAAAACACACAAATTAAACGCACCCTTAGTATTTGCATTTGCAACTCTTTATTTACCTTTTTTTTAGAAAAAAAAAAGAAAAAAAATCTAAGAATGCTTATGTGACAAAAAAAAACTGAAACCGTTACTTTGGCAGCTCCACATTTTTTTGAAAGGGTATATAAATAACAGAAGACTAAGTCCAGCAACAATAGGGCATGCAGTGATGAGGCAACCAAGAGCATTCTGAGAAACATCGACACTCATCGTCTGAGAAACTTGATCGACGCACAATTTAAGTAATTCTAAGTTTCATGTGGCAAAAAAGGTGATTCGCTCGCCCCCAGCACCCCCGCCAACCCGTCCCTAGGCCAACACGGAAAAGGTAAATCAAGTAATTCTAAGTTTCAGAACTCAGATTTGCTGGCCAAATCAATACCAAACAGTGCATGTTGATCAACGAGAGAGAGGTCACACAACTATGGAAGAGGTAATACAGAAGGCATAAAAGTGGATCAAAAACAAATGGGAGTGCACAAAGAATGATTCATAACAAGCTCATAAGATGGGGGAAAGAAATACTTACAATCAGCGAAGAAAATCTGCTTAGGCAATGACTTCACACCTCTCACGCGAAGGCTTCAGGCTTCAGGCATTCGAACAATTGTTGGAGAAACTACATCCATTATTGCTTAGAGCAGCATAATAAAGGCAAATTTATTTTGACAGCACAATAGATGACGTTACAGTTGTGCGACTTCTTCTGTTCGTCGTACAAACAACTTAATGCTGATAGGGCTCAAAGATTCATCTTTACAAAAACAATATGACTAAAAATGTGCTTGTAACTACTTACAAAAGCATGACGTACTAAAACAAAAAAGATGGAATATAGATGGTCAAGTTTTACGAAAGGTGGTGCCCTTGTTACTCTTGTTATGATCATGAAACTAAAAAGTCCTAGTGGAATAGAAGGAAGAATAAGCAATAGAACATCTAAGATTAAAATACCAGATTGCCATCTTTAGGTGAAAAATAAATCCTCATGTAGATCCACCTTTTTTCCTTCTGCTATTTGTCTTCCTAGCTGTAATAGGAGCCCCTGCTGCCACTTCGGTCTTTGGCTGGTGCACGCTAGAATGCTCCTTCTCCGAGCTGATCTTTCTTCTCAGTCGTAGTATCTCACCCTTTGCAGAGGACAATTCCTCTTCAAGCTTCTTAGTCCTCCTCTCTAAATTCTCTTTCTCATTGCCAAGCTTCAAAATGAGGGTCTGAGCATCTTCAATATCTTCCCTAGCTTCTTTAACAGCCCTTTTCTGCTCTGTGAAGGACAGTAATAGCATATCTTTCTCTGCTTCAAGGCTGGTGCACCTAGAACTAGTGCTCTCTAATTCAGTTGAGAGCAATAATGCACTCTTATTCATCTCATCAAGTGATTTGGTAGCCTCATCCAGATCAGCCTCGAGAGTTTTTCGTGCTTCTGAGTCTCTTTGTATTTGTTTCCTCAAAACTTCAAGCTCCTTATTCAATTTGGAAGCTATTTTTCTCTCTTCTTTCAACTCATTCACAGCATTTTCCAGTTTCTTGTATGCTTCCACTAATTCCTTCTTTAAGTTTGCATGAACTTCAATGATATCATTTAATTCTTTGGATTCGATATCAAGTTCTTCTTTGGTTCTCCTCAGATTCTCTTTAACTGATATTAATTCGTCCGACATTAGCTTTGTACTAAACTTAGCTTCTTCCACACTTTGCGTCAGCAGTTTCTCCATCTCATTGAAACTGTGCTGAATCTCTGATAGTTCAGACATAAGTTTCTTATATGAAACTTTAGCTTCTTCCAGTTCCTTGGACAGATTCGAAGCTTCAACTTTAGAATCTTCCAGTGCTTCTATGTTAGCCTGCAGCTCATCATTCAACTTCTTCATACTAATAGTTTCTCTTTCCAGTAATGCCTTGGCACTATCCTTTTCTTCTCTCAGCTCAGCAATAACAATATTACTGTTCTTTACTTCTTCTAATGCAAGCTCAAGCTTTTCTTCAAGAAGATGAAGGTGGTCATCTTTCTTGGATAACATTGCAGCAGTAAGGGCTGCTCTTTTCTCTGAAGAAGATTCCAAATCACTATAGTCTTTAATGAGATCTTGAACTCTTTGCAAGGCACTATCTTTCTCTGACTCTAACAACTGAATTTGTTGATTTAAAGAACTGATTGAAGATATCTTTGAACTTAATTCAGTTTTAGCTACGTGCAATTCCTGTTTTAACTCTTCAATAGTTGAATTTGCAACAGCATGCTCATTCTTTAAGTGTTCAACATTTGAGATCAACTGAGCACATTCTGTTTCTTTTTCAGAAAGAGATGATTTAAGATCTTGAATGTTCTTCTCCTTGTCACTTATGTCGAAGCTAAGCATGCTTAGTTTATCTTGTAGAACATTGATACTATCTACCTTCTCTTTAACTTTGGTCTCAAGTAATTTTTTGTCCGTGCCAGTTTTTGCAACATTGCTCTGAAGATCGCTAATACATCCTTTGAGCTCCTCAACAAGTTTTCGGTTATCATTCAACTCTAGCTGCAAAGATGCTGCAGTCCCATTTGCCGAATCCAGTTGAGTTAGCAGAGAACTTTCCTTCTCTTTAAAGTTCCTGATTCGGTTCTTTTTCTCCTCCTGTTCCCTCTGTAATATTTTCTCAAAGCTCTCCTTCAGCGAAGACATTTCTGCTTCTTTTTCGGTCAATTTATCTTTCATCTGTATCAATATTGATAGCATAACAATTACCAAGTAATTTTTAGCCACAATAATTCTACCATCCAATTGCAAGATTTAAGTGATTGCTCTCAAGTATAATATAATCTTCACACTAGATCAGCTCTGATTTGAATGCAAGTAACTGAATATGTTAATTTAAAGAAAATTGAGATGCTAATTTTCAGTGACCTGTCTGAATGTATTGAATGAAAAATCCAAATAAATGCATTTAAGAACTATGATTAACAAGATTGGAGATTCATACAGATTCCACATGTGATTCAATGGATGTCATTTCCTTCTGGGAAGTTGCATATAATGCACCAAGAACACCTGAAGCAACTATTCCAAACTCATTTAAGAAAGACACAAAAGAGCTTGCTGGTGCATTTTGAAGAGCTGCTTGCTGCAAGCAAATAGGATATGAGTAAATGACAACCTAGAACGTAAAAGATGAACGAAGATAAAAACGGGGCAGTTTAGAGCTAGAATAAGTCGCCTCTAATTGATTAGGTCCTTCAGATGAAACTTCAAGCATGGTATCTTTAACACTTTGTATCTCCAACAGTTTATCATCCTGTTTGTCTTCCACAATGGTGTCTTGATTATCTGGCATAATAACCTCTTGTTTATCTAGCTTTAGAATATCTTGGTTATCTGGTAGCATCAAATCTTGTTTGTCTGAAAACAAAAGTAGAAATAAATGATTGGATGAAACGGTAGTGGTGCACAAAATTCTGTCATTATATAGTGGAATAATCACCAAAAGCCGAGTACATTATAGTGGCACTATGTACTTTATGTCTCATAATAAACCCTAAAATTATAATAAGACTAAGTCTATTCATTGTCTCAGTAAATTAAATATTGGCAACATGGAAAACAACATAGACATAATGCACGGCCAAAAACACAGTTCAGCATATGATATGAACAAAACAAACTTTAACTGATTTACGTATTCTATTCTTCGAATAATCATTAGACTATATATTTCATCCAAATATTTATAATTACTCAGGATGCGCAGAACTGGTAATCACTATAATGGAAGGGAAAAAAAGTAATTCTTTGAGTTGTAAAGCATCAGACAGCATTTTTGCACATTGCTGAGTCCAAAATCATGCGTGCTCATCCCATAAAGACAAAAAATTCCAAATCAAATGTATGCTCCTCAAACAACAAAAGATGAAGGATTACCAACACTAGCTCTCAAAAGTGTTGTGGGGTCATCAAAGTGTCGTGATTTCATGAACTCAGGTGTCTTCGTAGTAACAGCAAACAAAATATCTTTAAATTTTATATCATGAATTTTTTAATATTTAACTATGGTAAAGTATTCTTCTATCTAATGTGATAACCTGACCCACCTTAGAAACAACTCGATTCAAATATAGAAAGCCAAAAATCCAACTTAATAAACTTATTTTTCAGCAAAAATCAAACCACCCAATTAATATTTTATCTAATCCACCCTTAGAATGTAATCTTGAAAATTATGTTGAGCCAAAGCCTGATTTTGTTTGGCTTGATCCATGCCCAGTTAGAAAGCTAATGTTTGACCATTTAGGCTCAAACTTAGAGTTCATATCAAATCATAAACCTGATTTTTTTAAGGTTAGGTCTCAGTTTTGACCAAGCATGAAACTAGTTGAGAAACCATAATTCACTATGCTCAAGTGAGGACATATCATATCACTGAAGTTGGCCATATGTTAATCATAAAGATAGATCAAAATCCAAGTTACAACCTTATTTATGAATCAATGAAATCATACCTGTTTATAAGCTAAAACCACTCTAGAGATAATATATTGCGTTTTCAGATTATCATTTTGGGGTAGAGAGAATTGATAATGCTGGATGGAAGACTAGCATGCGTGGGTTTTACACCAACTGCCATACTTGTACCTTTATCTACCTCAGTGACACGCTGCTTTATTGTCTTTGCCCGTCTACGAAAGCCCATTGGTTGAACCACATAACTTTGTTGTCCGATTCCATTACTTTGTGACTCTGCCTCAATATGGAGTGCCACGACACAGCTAAAAGTTAATTGTAAACTATCCACAAAATCATTATTCAGAAATTAATATAAGATATTTGATGTCTACTAAAGACATCAAATATCAATATCTCATGAAGGACTTTGAAATTGACTCTATATCTTAATCACTCTATGCATAACCAGAACAAATCACTGTGTGTACCCTAAGAGTATGGAAAAAAAAAACTTAGAACCAATAAAGGGAAAACAAATTTAAAATGTTCCAAAAATCTTAGTTGCAAATTCGAATGGTCTCCAAACTAGCCAACTAACATTGAATAAAAGAAGATCGTTGCATTAACTTATATGAGAATATAAACAATGTATAGTTGCAAGAATCAATAATGAACTATTGTAGTATACGGACAAAATTTGAGGGAAGGAGGAAAATTTTAGGAAAGGTTATGAAACAGCAACAAAAACAACAAAACAACCATGCAAATCTTAAGTCTTCACAAATGTTTTGTGGATGTGCAATAAGAACATATAACTAATTAAGAAGAAAAATGGTAGTGCAACAAGAACATATAACTAGAAGAAAAAATGGTAGTGAAGTAATTTCACATTTCTAGTTCTTAATATATTTTACGTCAGTATGATAAATTTCCATTTATAAAGTGAAAATAGGTAGGAAAATAAACTTCTGAAATCATTTTAAGGTCGATAACACATTGACAAACCAAGTTAATCAATAACCTGATAATATTACTAGGGATTAAGATACACATAGTAACTTAGGCCCAAATTTCTTACATGATTCATCACTCCACCAGTCTAGACAAAGGGATTTTAAGTTTATAAAACTAAAAAAGAATCGAGGTAGCATAAATCGTTTTCATTTCGCTACCAATTCAAATTACCAAAGGAATTCCTAATGCTGACATTCTAATGAACCATAACTAACATGAAACCCCATCAACTTCAAGGAAAAAAAAAAAAAGAATACAGCAAAGTAAATAACATCAAGAACAGATGATGAACTGACCTTCGAATAGCAACAAACCATCCGCAGCGATTGCTCGAAGTTTGAGAAAGGGAAGGACTGAGATGCCCACAAGTAGAAGCGTCCTTCTTCGGGAAGCCCCCGCGGAACCCACGGGACTCTCCTCATTCGCGCAGCAAGCTGCGGACACCAGATTCCTCGTTGCCGCTCTTCTGCGAGCAGCGAGCAGCGCAGAAGAAGGGAAGCCGGAAGAGAGAAACGGAGGGGAGGCCTGCGACCAGTACAGGCTCCCGGCGAGAAGCCCCATCACTCACTCCCTCACTCTCGCTCGCACCAATCTCCAGTCTCTCCGCTGCTGTCTTCCCTTTCTCTTTCTGTCTTTCTCTGCCTCTCTCACTGTGGACGAATCGCATCGAAAACGAACCCCTTTCGCCGGGGAAATCGGGTCACCCACCGTCAACGTCAATCGAGCGGTCGTGGTCGAGTGCGACCGATCAATTGCGCTAATCGTAAAGCAATGAGGGCGAATAGGTGAGGGGACCACCAGCGTATCAGATATCTCACTCGATCGATCGCTCTTTGTCAGCCACGTCATCGCATTATTATCCACAGCAGCCGAGTTGGTATTCGATAGTTAAGTTGTTTCTAAGGATCGATTTTCCTGGAGTTTTTAAATATCTTCCTACCTAGAATAAAATCACCTCTTTTTTCATTTAATTTAAATTTCAAATTCTATATATGCGTCAATAAAAACACTCTGTTTTATTCTGTTTTATTGAAATCATCAAATCCCTTTCGGCAATTTACAAAAGGTACATTTACATTTTCGAATTAACCGAAAAAAAAAACAAAACCTATGCTACTTTGATATTGAGCAAAGAAAAAAACAAGTGTTAATATAGAACAAAACCTATGCTGTTTTTTTTTAATATTGAGCAAAGGACATATTTAAATTTATATTCTTTTCGTTTTAACTTTCTTATTAAATTTCTCTTCTCTCTTCCTTTTTCTTTCTACCTATCTAATTTCTTTATCTTTCCTCTCCTCTCTCTCTCTCATCTCTCTCCTCCCTCTTTTTACATTGCTCTTTTCTCTCCTCTCTCTCCACGTACATAAATATATATCAAACTACCACGTATAATTCTATGTCAAACCTAACATAAACATAATATAGATATATATCAGACTCAACACATATCCATATTAAGATTAAAAAATAATATTTTCAAGGAAAACTCTTAAGCATAGACACATAAATGTGGGTCCCATCATTTATGTGTCTATCCTTAAGAGTTTTCCTTAAGATTTTTCTTTGAGTGTATCAAAACTCATTAAGATTTAAAATTGATTCTTTTTTTGTCCATTTTAACTCCTCTAGATAAGCCAAAATTAGTAATGAACATCACCATTAGACCGTCTTAGAAATTCATAGGACCTAAAATGAGTCAAATCAGACGTGTCTAGGTCCATAAGTAGATTGGTCAAAATCTACTGATGGACCTAAGTATGTCTGATTGGACTCATATATGATCCTATGAATTTTTAAAACTGCAAGGAATTTAACGGTGTCATTCATTGCTTATTTCAACTACTCCGGACATGTTAAAATGTAATAAGAAAGAATCAATTCTAAACTCAAAATAGGCTCACGTTGGGCTTGGAATAGAATCATATTAGACTCACGTTGAGCTTTATATGATTCCATATCAGGCCCAGCATGAGCCTAATAAGATTCATATCAGGCCCACACTAGGGATTAGAACTAATTCTTCTAATTACATTTTAATACCCGAGAAAAGTCTAAATAAGCATGGATTTTGGTTAAAATTCACTGATGAACCTAGACATGTCAAATTTGACCCTTTTTAGGTCCTATGAATTTTTAAGACTTTAAGGAGTTCAACAATGTCATCCCTTACTTATTTCGGTTTCTCCGGAGGTATTAAAATGTAATAAGGAAGATTTGGTTCTAAACTAATGTATGCTCATGTTGGGTCTGATATGGAATCATATTAGGTCCACGTTGGGCTTGATATGAATCATATCAAACCCAATGTGGACATGATAAGATTCATATCAGACCCACACTAGAGTTTAAAGTTAATTCTTCCAATTACATTTTAATACCCGGAGAAGTCGAAATAAGCAATGGACAACATCATTGGACTTCTTACAATCTTAGAAATCCACATAATCTGAAATGAGTCCAATCAGACATGTCTAGGCTCATCAGTGGATTTTGACTAAATCTACTGATGGATCCAGACATGTCTGATTAGATTCATTTCAGGTCCTGTGGATTTCTAAGATTACAAGGAGTCCAACAATGTCGTTCATTACTTATTTCGACTTCTCCAGGGGTGTTAAATATAATTGGAAGAATCAGTTCTAAACCTAACGTTGGCCCAACATGGGCCTAATATGAATCTTATCAAGCCCACATTAGGGTTTAGAGTCGATTCTTCTAATTATATTTTAACACGTCCGGAGAAGTTGAAATAAGCAATGGACGACACCGTTAGATTTCTTGCAATCTTAGAAATCCACAAGACTTAAAATGGGTTCAATCGTCCGATTGCTTATTTCGACTTATTCGGGGGTGTTAAAATGTAATTGGAAGAATCGATTCTAAACCCTAGTGTGGGCCTAATATGGAATCATATCAAGGCCAACATAGGCCAACATTAGGTTTAGAACTGATTCTTCCAATTACATTTTAACACCCCTAGAGAAGTTGAAATAAGTAATGGATGACATCGTTTGACTCCTTGTAGTCTTAGAAATCCACAAGACCTGAAATAGATCCAATCAGACATGTCTAGATCTATCAATAGATTTTGATCAAAACTCACTAACGGACTCGGTGGATTTCTAAGACCCCTGTGGATCCAGCGGACGCGGCATGGATCCAAAAGGCAGCATGCAGACCGAAATATGACAATGACCCAGCAACTCTAAGGCCGGAACACGACACACAAGCTGGAATATAACAACAGCTCACAATCATAATAGTGGTGCAAAGGGCGAAACACAGTAATGGATCAGATGTCAGATTGACGTCGAAAGCATACTACAATGTGGATGACCCGGAAGATGACGTTAGCTGACTGTGAGGACAGCAAGGAAGAGGGGGAGATCGAGATCTGCTTTGGCGCTGTTGATCGAAGTCGAGGAGGCAGTGCGGCGTCGGAGGCCGAAAGGAGGCGGTGGCAGTAGACGGGGAAGAGGAGACCGCAGTAGGCGTTTGTAGACGCTGAAAAAGATGGAGATGGAGACGACGCTTGGTTGCCAACGACTGCTAGAGGTGGTTGCTGCTGGAGCCGATGTGCCGGAGAGCGATTGCCGCTGGAGGCGGTGATGCTGCCAGTGTACACAGGGAAGGGGAGGCAACACGGGAAGTGATGCGTTGGTTATCGGGGCTCATAGGGGAACAACTGCTAGAGGCAGCGTGAGCCCAACCTCATGATGCCAGCCTGAGTTCGGAGGGGGGAGGGGGGGAGTCGGTGGCGTCAATGACGGGGTCGCATGGCGTGTGTGAGGCGGAGATAGCGCGGTGGTGTTGACTTGGAGAGGGAGACGGCTTGACGGCAGGCTCCTCAACAGAGGAGAAGCGACGAGAGAGGCCATCGACCTCCTCGTCGTGAGAGAGAGTAGAGGAGAAGGGGGAGCGATGGCTGGCCGACGTGCGCGAGTGTCAGCACAAAGAGACCTAGAGAGATATGGGTTGTCGGCATACTTGTGAGCTCAGGCGGTGGCATGATGCCCAGCCATCCCCTTCTTTGATGAACAATACTCTCTTAAACACCTAATCATGTCCTCTCCCTTGTACACAATTCCCCTGGGCCCCATGAATACATCCGCATCAATATGAATTAAAAGCGTACGTCTCTTTTGGTTTTTTTGCCCTCATGAATGGTCACAATTGGGAGCTCGGATCAGAATATACACAAAATTTCTCGTGATTACACCGTAGCAATCAAGAAGATACACAAAAATCTCAGGCACACATTTAAGACCCCTCAGATGAGAACCTTCACCGCTCGCTGAAAACCAAATGAACAATCAGAGAGTGAATAAGAACTTTGATGTTCCTATGCAGACAGAGCACTTTGGGTATTATCGGTAATTAAATTAAGTTTGATGTTGCGCTTTTGGTATTAAAGGTAAACTAAGTTTGATGTTCCTATGCAGAAGGAGCATTTTTGGTATTATCGGTATCGATTGGCTCGGTAGTTGAAACTGGGGTGGTTGACTACCCTTCTCAGATTTGGGCTCTTTTGAGGCACTCTCTCCTTAGCTCTGTGGCTCAGCAACTGGAGATCCTTCGTTGAGGGATGGAGTTGAAGGGGGTGTCTGTGATTTAATTGGTGTCGGTCGTGGAGTTATCATTATTAGTGATCATGTCTGAAAATAGAGAAGATGATAGGTTGAGAACATGACTTTGTAGTTAAATAGATGAAGACTCCTCGTTGCCATGTAAAACCAAGAGAGTTAGTACTGGGCTAGAAAGGGATTTTCAGCGTTGGCCCTCCAACACTCAAGTCAGTCCTCGGCTTAGTGGGAAAGAACAGTAATAATGAACAATAGTAGAATATGTAAAATAATCATATATCGCATACCTCCGCATGTAGATGGAAACCCCCATTTATAATGTCACTGTAGTGTCTGTGCACATATTTCAGAATGTATACACATTTCCAAAGTATCCTAGGAAAAGACAAGCTAAAAAGTGTCTCTGTCACCTTTTCTTAAGCGAGCACTCAAATTTCTGATGTGATAGGCTAAAAAGTTCCAAAGTACGATTTACATTCTGGACATGCTCTGTTATCGGTGACAAAAACTTCCAAAAAGATACAATGAGATATGTACGTATGTCCCACTATTGGTCGACTGGATGCATACCGCTCGACAGGGACGTTCTAGCATAGTCGTACTGATAAGAGCTATTGGCTTGTCCTTCACTCGACTTTCCAATTGTCAGAGGGCTATCTTTTGTCTGACCAGACATGACGTCTGATCGGCAGGGAAGGTGGGCCAAGAAATTTATTGTTTGTTTCTTAACCCTAGTCGCAAGTGTTGGGTAGCACAACGCGGGTGCATGCTAGAACTCGTTTATAAGCATGGGTAGTAGAAAATAAAAATAATAATAATTCATAATTATTATATCACACACACTATATGCATATAATGATACAACATGTCATATATGATCACATAATTAAAATTTTACGGAAAGTAAATTTACGCTAGGTATACCTGACGGATGATAGGTAGAAGATTCCATCGGGTGATCCAGAATGGGAAGGAGATCGACCAAGCGACGCACGAGCCTCTCCTCTACTTGTATCCACTCCGAGCTATCTTCAAGACGACTTCAATAAGTCCAAGTCATGTCTCCGCTTCGGTACTAGCTGAAGGTGGGAGACAGTTTGATCTGAGAGAAGAATCACGGTCCAAATTGTACCCAGTAACAATTGTAATCAAACGATACAAATTAACCGGTGACAACAACCTTTGTTGTCGTTGTTCGGGGTCGTTCCAACATCAACCATTGCTGATGGAACAGGACTTCCAGCGATAGCTCAAACCCAGCAACGACGAAGGGATGAACGACAGCAATTGCTGCTGTCCATATCATTTCCTCACTGCTGCCAGCAACGCAGCTGTCGCCAAGAGGTTCCAGAAGAAGGGGCAGTCGTCAGCAGGAGCTCCGATGATCACAGTGATATTCCGCCAATCTCACAGCTGCTGGAAACCTTTTCCGGCGACTGGAAATCGTGGCAGCAAGCAAGAAGAAGGTTATCCTTGCTATCCGGCGGCAACAGTAGCCTCTGGACGACCAGTGGTCGTCTAACGACCAGAACTTGTCAAGGAACAACAAGACAGCTCTTCCCAAGGGCTGCCATGGTGGCTGTCGGCAGAAAACATGACTGCGCGCAGCAAAGCTTCGGTTGGCGACGTCTAACTCCGGCTGGTGGTCGCACCCAAGGAGGTCAGCGGCTGAAGGAGTCTCCGGCAACTAAGAGGTGGCAGCGGACGCGGTAGCTTCTCTTTGGGCAGATGGCAGGCGGCGCTTTCAGTGGGAGCTTGCGGCAGAGGAGGAAAGAAAAACAAAAAGATTTTCTTCTGTTCATCCGTCAAAGGGGAGAGGAACGAGAGATTTAAAAAGAAAAGGAAAAATAAGAAAAAAGAAATAAATTAATTCAAAATTAAATTTAATTCTACAATTAAATTCAATTCCAATCTTAAATTTATTTCTCTTATCCATCCAAATATTTTATAAATATCTTACTGGGTTTTGTCCAAATTCAAATCTATTTTCACTAACATGTAATCCATACTATTACCCGTAAGTTTATTCAAAATCAAATCATGTTTGGTTCAAAATTAAATCATCTTGGTTCAAAATCAAGAACCTCTTTTAATTAAACTAAACCAATTTAGTTTATAATTAAATCAAAGAGAATCCAACTCGTCTTCAAAAATATGACACATCCATGCTTCCATTGCGCCAATCTGATTTCATATTTGTCTGTCGTCTAGTTCAACCAGACATAATCTCTTTTGATCTAAGAATCCAATTCTTAAATTCGTTTTATGTCTCTTAGATAAACTCATAGTGTGTGATCTTATAGGTTCCCGGTTATATTGGTCGTTCATAATTATCCATTAATTATGAAACGATCATGAGTTGCATTTAGTAGTATATCATAATCCCCAATTAACCGAAAAATTATAAGTTGATCATGGAACCACTTACAAACCTTTCAGCAGTTACATTAAGTCATGCCATGAAAGAATTAAGTGACTAAAATAACACGAAGCTTCCTCGAACTTTCTAGCTTAATTAAACTAACATTTGCATAAAAGAATTAAGCGACTAAATAAAGAAATGAAGAGACATGAAAGAGTTTACTTGGTTACAATTAGGGAGGTTATTAATCCAAGGAAATTGAAAGTGCACTATACTCTCCTTCAGGCGGAGAAGTCTCTTTACAGCAATTAAAGCACTCAATTACAGAACAAGACTGAAAAGAAAGCAATCACAAGTATTGTTCTGACATTCTGGGACCAGGGTTGTATTTATAGCCCTGGTTGGAGCACCTGGAAGGGTTCCAGGCACCTCTAGGGGGATAAAACTTTATCTTCATCGCAACGCAATGCGCTACGTCGTGTTTGGTTAATTTTTTCGATTCGGGCGCTCGAAGCCCGAAGTCCAGGCGCTTTGACCAAGTCCGAGCGCCCTGGATAGGTCCAGGTGCTCCGGGCTTGGTTGGGGTGCCCCAGACCAAAAAATCAATATTTTGTTGATTTTTGGTCACGGTCTTCCACTCTATTTCTGGTCGCATTGGTCTGAGTCTTTCACTTCGGCTCCGGTCGCTTGGGTGATCTCGGTCATCCGGAATAGGGCTCACCCTGAACCCAACTTTCGGCCTTTGAGCAATCTTCCGCTCCGGCTTCGAATCCCTCGAAAATGTCGCGCGCCTCCTTCTCGTCCCTTGGATACTCTTCCGCAGCATTTCATCCCTCAGACGCACCGAGCCTGTCAGCTCTCTTTCGTGTCGTTCTTCTCGTTAACTGTGTCTTTCGCTCAACTTCCAGTGCTCCTAAGTTCCTGCACACTTAGACACAAAGGTTAAATATCAACAGGATCTAATTTGACTTGGTTGATTACATCAAAACTACCTTGGGGTACTTACAAGTTATTTTGCCTTGCTTTCTCCCTTTCAATCTTCTATTTCACTCTTCTGTCTCATGGCACATTCTCCTTCTCCACCCCCAGCTGTCCCCGGGCTATGATATACCTCCACCGAGTCTGATTTCAATGGTGACGAGATGGATTAGATGAAATGACCTATCACATTCCTGACGACTACCAAATCGTAATCCCTTCCGCCGATGCTCACCCTCATATGCCTCCCAACGACTTTCTTCCTTTCTCTAAAGACCAATTTTATGTCGACCTGTGATTTCCTATTCATTCCTTCTTTTCTGAAGTTTGTAAGTATTTTCACATTCTCTTGCAACAGTTGATACCTAATTCATTTAGGTTACTGTGTAGGGTTGTGATATTGTTCCGTGTATACAAAATTCCTCTTTTGCCTCATATTTTCCATTATTTTTACTACCCAAAACTGTCCAAGCCGGGTACCTTCCTCTTTCAGGCCCGAGTAGGTGTTGTCTACTTTGAAAAATACCCACATCTAATAAGGGTTGGAAGGATCACTACTTCTTTATCCGACTTCCCGACCGACTTGCTTTCCCGACCGGTTGGCAAATGGAATTGCCAAAATCTCCCATGCTGGGAAAATATCGATGGGAGTCTACCTATCTTCAAGCAACCGCGCTCTTGGCTAGTCAAAAATATCACATCCATAAGTTATTGCTAGAAGACATTCTATATATGTCTGGGATGACTCTGAGCCCGTCTCCTTTGGTAAGTCATTCCTCTTTCTGTCGTTTTTGAATCTAAATGATTTCTTTTTCTCTTTTGCATCCCGGTCATGCTCAAGCTGTTGCTAAGCAGCTCCAACAAATTAATTGATATGGAAATCAACGCCAAGGAGGCGTTCGAGCTGTAGAGCCATGGGTGCTTGTCGATTAGGCATTCGGAAGAACAGACCAACGAAGCATAAGCAAGCCGAGTGGCAGCTAGTGATGTTACAGCTAATACTCAGAGCTGTCACCTGAGCGTCCCTCCCTAACCCCCCATAGCAATTCCTTCGACGCCGCAGGTATTGCTATCAG
>JBBMJZ010000027.1:9956712-9977162 GCA_037833815.1 Zingiber zerumbet
AGTACGTCTTGCCCTGTAAATCCTGACCCTTGCATTCCGACAGTTACGTCCTCTGGCCTTCTGACCTTCTGACCTCCACGTCCCCTTGACTTCTGACCGCCCTCTTCTTTTCTGAGGCCCCCGATCATGCACCGTATCAGTGGGCAAAAAACTAATTTGAAACTACATTAAAGATGCTCTAATTTTGAAATTATGAAAGAGACTGACTAAGCAGTCCTACTGTTTGAAATGACATTGCATGTTCTATCGATAGTTCGTTGGATTTGCTAGCATTAACTGAGTTGGAGAGCAAACAACTTACTAAGCATTCAGTATCCGTGTCACTGTTGCCCCCGGACGTTGAATCTTAAGACTGGTAAAGTATAAATTTTTATTGTTAGGACACTTTGTAATCAGACGGGGTGAATAACTCAAAAGATGATGATTTTATGATGGAATACTTGAAGTTAGTTTTTCTAATATTAATAAGATAGATTTACTTGATATCCATATTAAACAAGGTGATTAATCTAAGGATATGACTCTTTTTCACGCATCCACTATGAAAGAGCTCCTCGGAAATAATCCGGAGACAGGGAAGCCTCGTACAAACTCACGCACAATGAAGATACAAGAAAAGAAAGATACTGGCTGATACAAATGAAATCTTACAAGATTCACAATGATAAAACCCTCGTTTACTCTCGTCTTGCTTGTAAATACCTCTTGATCAACTTGGAAGTACAACAACACTTCTTTCTAAGTTTCCAAAAACTGGTGTGTAGTTGTCAAAAATCTGTGTAAAGAGGTCTGATGAAACAGTGCATGAAAAATCATTTTCTAGAATTACCGTTGGCACCTTAATCAATTAAGAATCTCCTTAATCAATTATTACATTAGTAACCTGCATAACAGCTACTTTTCTGAAGCTTAATTGACTGCCCCAATCAATTAAGCCTTCCTAATCGATTAGCCAGATCAATTAGGAATCTTTATGTTCACGCGAGAATAAGCCATAAGCGATTAAGCCTCCCTGCTTAATGGTTTACTAATCATTCTGTTTCTCACAGAATAGAGCATAATTGATTAGACTAATCGATTAAATGCTGCTAAATCACTTAAAGTAAGCGATTTATCTCCCTTCTATTTCTCGCGATTCCAAACTTAAGCAATTAAGCCAAAAGCTTAATCATTTAAAACATGGTGTAATCAATTAGCCTAATCGATTACCCATCTTAATTTCCAAACATAAGTTTAAGATTCCTCTACCCAACATCCAGTCAACCGTTGTGACCTGTTGGGACTTCACATTGTCTAGCATCTGGTTAGCCTTAACTTACTGAGACTTCTCATTACCTAGCATCTAGTCAACTTTGACATGCTGGGACTCTTTCACCAAGTGTCCGGTCAATCCTTTGACCCACTTGAACTTTTCTCTCCGTGTCAAGTGTCCAGTTAACCTTGACCTACTTAGACTTATTGTACACCAGTTGTCCGGTCAACCTTGACTCATTTGGACTTCTCTCTCTATGCCAAGTGTCTAGTCAACCTTGACCCACTTTGACTTCCAAATTCCTGTGTCCGGTTAACGTTAACCCACTTGAATTTCCACATGTATGGCTTCACTCACCAGAGTGTTTTACCACCTGACTTCACTTACCAAGATTTTCCTCTATCTAGCTTCTCTCACTAGGGTTTTCACCTGACTTTACTCATCAAGACTTTTCTTCTACCCAGATTCACTTACTAAGACTTTTCACCTGGCTGGCTTTACTTACTAGGACTTTCCAATTGTCTGATTTTACTCACCAAGACTTTCTCACTGCCCAACTTCACTCACCGAGACTTTCCACACCAAGTGTCTGGTCAACACACCCACTTAGATTTTCATCTTCTGCCAACCTTCTCGTTGGACTTATTCTTGCTTAACCTTTAATTAGGACTTCCTAGTCAAGTATCCAGTCAACCTTGACCAACTTAACTTTTGGTCAAATTTTGACTATCAATCTCCCATATGGACAATTGTACATGTAATCTCCATATATTGTCAAACATCAAAACTCAAGAATCATGACTCAAGCTTGAGTCAACTCAAGCTTAGTCAACCTTGACTCAGGGAAAATTACACTAATACCTATACCCTATATAACTCATCCCTCAGTCACCGTGATTTACTTTCTTCATATTGGTCCTAGGACGAATTAGCGGTTGCTATTGTTTGCCTTTACGAACATAGATAGGGAGTAAGGCCAAACCACGTCCATGCATTTCAATATTAGTATATTGTTGACCCAAGTTGTAAAAAGACGATTCGCTCACCCTGCATCTCTGTCAATCCGTCCTTAACCAATATAGAGAAGATAAATTACAGATAATTACTAGTTATTTGTATAATGGTCAAAATATGAGAGACAATATACTTACATGTACTGAATTTCAAATTTTATATGATAACATTCTATGCCTCAAGTATCGTATATCTTAACAAAATAATGTCATTATTGATCCGGACGTAGCAGACTTGGTAGTGTAGTTATAGATTTATTTTAATAGGTAAGAGATTGTGTTGCAACTACAGTGCAGAATTCTCTCACTTAAATACGACATAATATTTGATTTATTTTATCATAGAATTAGCGACGAGGGACGCATGGTGCTACTGTTTACCTTTCCGGTGATAAATAAGTGTTGTGGGCGGGGTAATATTATAAAATATTCTGTGAATACAAATAAAATGTATTTTGATAAATATGTACGTCAGTTTAATTTATTCGATTTGGATGTAAAGTTATATTGATTCAATTTTAATCAATGTTATGAGATTTTGTGCGAAATGCATCACGCATCATCTGATTAACCTTTCTTTCAAATTGCACGAGATTATTCCCTTTTGCCACTCTCCTCGGATAAAGGATCTCTAACACATACAGAATAATATGCACTCTCCTCGGATCTAGCAATTGGGACTGCAGAAGATGCACGGCAATTGCTAACAAGTTAGTTTGGTCAAAGTGATAATAGAGTAGTTAGTTTGGTCAAAGAGTAATGAAGTGGCAAAGACGCAAACCGAGCCAGGATGATATGGGAGAGTTATCTACAGCCGAATCATACATCCAAAGATGACAGCGATACATACTTCTTATGTCGATAAGAAAGGGAGATTCACACAATGCATTTTCGAACGCTTATGGCGCTAAAACTACTCACGAACTGGGACGCAACATCTGGAGACACATGTTTTCCTGATTGACCAGTAAAAAATTTCCATAAAACCAAACCAGCCACTTCCAAAATTAATCAGATCATACAAATTAGATACCTAAATTATTAGAAAAAGAAAAACAAAGAGCACATATTTTTCAATTCTGAAGCTACAACCGAGAATCAAAGAATAGCTTTGCATGCACCAAGAAGCTATGACAGGTATGGAGGATCATAGAATGTAAATCAAGAATTCTTTACATGCTCAAAATTTTCAAAAGACATTATAAAAAGAGTCGTAGCTTAATAAAGTCTTGACACCTTATAATTTCATCCATGATTCATCATGTGTGATTGATCACGAATAACTACTTGTTTGTTTGAGGAAGTGAAGTTTGATATAAAAAGAAAGTTAGATTGGTGCAAATACAATGTACATCAGTCCCAAGGTATTTACTCTAATCTAATCTGATACTTTCTCAGATATAAGTTACTCCCATAGCCTACATTGTATATTCTAACCTGCATATATAAACATGCTCATTTCCCTATAAAAAGAAAATAGCAAATCAACTTCAAGGATTAGGAGGGGCAATTAAAAATACCACAAACATTTTGTTTTCACTCTGCATTTGAATGACTGAATCCAGAAAGTTGGTCATTCAATCCAGCATTTGTAGGCATTGGAGGATCATAACCTTGTACTAGAGTAATGCATCCCTAATTATTGTTTAGAGTTTCTCTATGAATAGCTTTATACAGATAAAAGCAAAAAAATTAAATCCATAAAAAAAAAAACTTCTCAAGCCTCGGGATTTGTAACCTCCACTTTTAGCATCTTGCTTGTTTATAGAATTCACCGTCTGGTAGAGAAGACTATATAAGCCAGAGTTCAATTTTGATGAACCACTAATAACACCTGGATAGATGACAAAAAGAATTCCTTTTATAATATTTCAAAATTCAAAACAATATCATGAAACATATGGAAAAGGTTAAAAGAGGAGGATTAAGTTGGAGGAAATTTAAGGTTCATACTTAAACATTTAACACAATTCAAGAGTTGGATAAATAAGCTAGAGAAGTTATAACTCATATCCTCACAGTGTTCATGCTAAAGCTATAAAGTTTAAAAGAATCACCAAGCTACTACAAGTTCATGCTTAGGTCAGATTGGTTCAAGTCCATTTCTTTTAAATTTATAAGCATGTTGGCTGGATAAAAATCCAGCGATCATAGGGACATATCCCTAGTTGGAGAAGATTTCTATGAGCAACTTCCCAAGTCTAGCCATTTATTGTTGATAAATTTGTCAAACAGGATAACCTCCCCTCAGGATGCATTTTCTTTTGCAAGTTATGGAAACATTGAACCAATATCCTAATAAGTATGAGGTTCTAAAAAAATGGGACAGCTGCAACCAACAAAAGTTCAAGTAACCCAACGAAAGACAAAATATTTGGTTGCAAACATCAATCTCTATTCTATCTCTATAATTAACGTTATATAAGCGAGAACAAGTATGCGTATGCGCGTGCATATTGAGAGAATATGATTTAAGAGTCAACTAGGATAATGCCAAATGATATGATATTATTAATGCAATGCTTGATATCTTAATTATATAAATTGTGTGGCATCCAGAAAATAGAAAAATATCTAATTAACTAAATGTAACAAAATCATTCAAACAAGATGAATCCGTTTAAAGAGAAAGCTAATCGTTCATGTGAGAGTTGCTACAGCGATAGTTTCCAGATGCAAATTGCATCTCACACCTTTGACAACACTAACATGATGCCCAACCACAGACGACCAGTAAGATTTTGAATAAGAAAAATGATCAAGTTTCTATGTGAAAATCAAATCATGTTTGGCGTGATTTTTGTGCAACTTAACTATCAAATGCATTACAATCCAAGTGCAATCAAATTAACTTAAATTAGGTCCAGCAACATTTTCAAAGTCCAAAAGATCACATTTAATTTGAATAGTCCTATAGGTAGAGTCAAACCCAAGCAAGTAGCAGCTTAATTTGCAACCTTGTTTAAATATGGGCAATAGAAGGCACAACACTTGAAAATTGGGCTTACAAGATCCTTATCTAAATCATGGAACTTTCATCTAAACAAAGCAATGCAATAAAAGAGCAGAATGCTGTATCTTTGGCACAAAATACTATAGCAAACTCATAGTTAGAAAATGAAATACACCTTAGTTAGGAGCTGAAGTTGCCACATCAGATGTTGATGAAGTGCCACTATTCACAAAAGTGTCAGCTTGATTGGTAGTAACACCCTCATTATTCAGATCCACAATTGCATGCACTTCAACACTAGGCGAAGGAGAAGAACTTGAAGTTCTTCTACTTTCTCTTGTGTCCAAGCGTTCCATCATTCGTGATACAGTAGCAATTCCAGCATTGACTTCTCTTCTAACTTCAGAACCAATATCTGCCACAGAACTATTTCGTGAAAATAGCCGCTCTCTCCATCCTCGAGTACTTTTTGCTATAGATTCCTTATACCTAATTGCAAATGTGCAAATAGTATATTCATCATTTCATATAATGGAAATGGAAATTGAGAGCACAGCACAATCTTCAAAATACCTCATTGAGACAGCATTAAAGCGAGATTTCAAAGTTTCTGGGAAGGATTGCAACTCAGAAGGTCCTGGTCTTTCGTGATTAACAGGAGAAGAATGCCCAGTAGGTGCCCTGAAATATTAGTGGTGATCAGGATCCAATGTAGCTTGACAAGAATATAAAAGAAATTATAAAAAAGATTTATGTATATATAGTACTAACAAGTACCTGGGACTTGAAATTATAGGTCTGCTTGGAGAAGTACCGGCCTCAGATGTCAAAAATGGAACCTGAGTAGCCTGACTTGGAAGATCATTGATTACCTGATCAGATTCCCCTCCTGGACTACTATTTGGAGCTGATGTATTAGCAGCAGTGATTGAAGTGGAAGATGATTCATTATCCCCACCTAAAGGAGAGGAAGCAGGCACAGAACCCACAGATGGAACATTTGAATTTGTAGAGAAAACTAGATATTGTGGACGGCTATGAGATCCTGATCTAACTCGTCCTTCTCTTCTGGTAATGTGATGTGCTCTTCCCATGGCAGCAGCTGCGGCCAAATGCTGAATGATACGCTCTTCTAGTTCAGCATCATTTCCACCAATGGGCAACTGCAACAAAAAGCTCATAAAGAAACAATCATTGTGTAACTTGAAATGGCCATTGCCCCTTCATTATCACTCATGAAAATTCAATAGTATTTTAAAAATGCCCACACGCTGCACCTCAAAATCACCAAGTGCTGGATGATGGAAAATGGTGGTAGTTCGTGCATTGTCAAGTCTTATGTTCCTTTCACGCACGACAGCCTCTAGTAGTTCTTGGCTGCCACAATCAAGATCAGAAAAGATAAGAACCTTTCTAAGCACATTTGACCAGTCCTTTCTAACTAGTGTACCTGGTTGGATCTTTCAAAATAATAGTCTGCCAACACATAGGACACTGAGAACTTCTTTGGCACCTAATTAAGACCAAATTTAAGAAATAAATTTTTAGGTAAAGAAAAGATAAAACAGGAAACTAACTTGTGGTAATGATATGAAATAAAGCAAAACAAAACAGTTGATTCAATTATTATGAGAATATACACTCCAAGACAAGTGATCACATGCTCTAGATTACTTATCAAAGGCATCTCCAACAACTAAGACCTTTTTTTTACGAAAGCATGTATAAGAAACAAACAATAAAATAGCAAGTTCAGTAACACAAGCAAGACAAAAAAACCAGAGAGAATAACAGAGGCAGTACCATTCAAGAATACATTGTAGATGGTATTCGTGCTTGCAACTAGTAACCTGAAAAATAACGAAAGAGAATATCACAAATCTACTAAACTGTACTGGAAAGCAGAGTTATTATCAAATTCTGGATAAATACAAATACCCTAAAGACCACACACCGTGGAAGGGTCACTTTCGCAGAAGGTTTCTAGACAGATGCTGCAAGCATCATCACAAGAATCCAGGATGCCTCCTTCCACGAAAGCTGCAGCTGATGATAAGTGGCTCTCCATCTGCACTAACATCCATAACCAAACCTAAGAAAATACGCCGTTCAATTAAAAATAAAAGCGAACTAAAAATTCAATTCTGAATCCAGATACGGAAATAAAAACTTAAAACTCAAAAAATAAATTCCCCAAGGATAGTCCAATCGCAAACTTATAACAAACACTACATACAGCTACAGAAAAAGCAGAGAGGAACGACAAAACAACAAGCCAGATTGAGATCGCTCAGGAGCAAATTCGGCGAATGGCAGATCGATCTATCTACCAAGAGGCAAACAATTTAGCAAAACAGACTGAGATCGGAGTTCGATCCAACTCGTCGAGGATCCGATCAAGAATACGACAGGAAGCAGAAAATCGATCGAGCAAATACCTCAGACGGAGCGCCTCGATACCGGAGCAGAGGGAGGATCGATGGACTACGTGGCAGCACCGGCTGCTGATTACGCCAGCGAATGATCAGCGAGGGAATACCGATCCAGAAACCCTAGAGCGAGAGAGGGAGAGAAGAGGAAGAGGAGGAACCGCGTGTCGGTCGTTTCATTCCTTATTTTTTCCATTCACGATTTTTATGGATGGATGGTGGGGATGTAGTTATTCGTCCGGAAATTTATTAGAGATACCCCTTTTCGTTTACATAAACACCTACTCACAAATCGAAGAGGATGTAGAGTGGTGCCCGGTTAAAAAGCATCACATCTCCACGAGTAGAAAACTAGGATTTTGTTCGATGCGTACGCCAAGCATATAGGGACCGCGTCCAAAGTACACATTCATAAAATCTCCAGGAAATTTTCATTTCCCCCAAAAAAATTTATACAATGTCATAAACAATAATATTACATCCAACGTCTTAAAATAGATAATTTAATATTTTAAAAATAAAAATAAAATACCTAAAAGCATCTATTAGAGTTAATATATGATAATGCATAAAAAAGGAATAAAAACCCTTTTTGAATGACTTTATCTACTCAACTTACACTTCTCCCCTCTTTCTTTGTTAATGCATCTTTGCGTATGAGATTGAAGAATAAATAAAGTGTTGCTTTTAATCGTGATAATAATTTACTTCATTGCAATGATATAAGAAAAAAAGAATTGTGAATGAATTCATCCTCAGAAAGAGAATAAACAATAAAGTTTGATACTTTGCTACATCTAAACCAATATTTCTCTCTTCGTGGGAGAAAAAAAAATGCTTCAGAGTAGATGAGCTGGTTAACACATCACCTAAGAAATGAGAGCAAAAATCAGGATCATACAGATCGGAAAGTTAGTGTTTATCTCTCCCAAATTGCTTCTGAGTAGTTGCCAACATCAAAGCCGTCGATATCTAACTGAATCACTGCGGTCGTTAGCCGTGTACTCGTGAGAAGTCTCTTTTGCCTTACACGAGAGGACTTGTCTAAAAGCAGTAGTAAACCAACAGTGCCCGCTGTAATCCCGAATGGATACCTATAAGGATAAAGGTCACAATTCGCGGTAAGAACTCAATAGCTATACAACTATCTGAAAAAACAATCACAAACTCACCTGATTCGAGATGGCTTCTTTCTCCAGAATACAAGGTATGAGATGGCACTCTAGCAGAAAGAAAAACAACTATCAGGAGGAAAACAGATGAAATTGAAAACAACAGGTTCTTGATATGGTGAGTTGCCTAAACTTCAAGATGGCCTAGGCATGTTAATGTATCAAAGATTTTAAATACAGAAAGAATGAAATCAGGAATTGTAGTCAGCATAGCTTGTCCAATCCATACAGTAGACATGCTTGAAAGAATATAGTTTCGAACTTGTTCATGAAAGCTCTTAAGAAGCTTAATTTACAGATAAAAGCACATGTCATACTATTAGCTTGCCCCCTACAACTAGTTTGCTCAATCTCATGTTATTAATGTTTCATATGCGTGATTTGCATATCCTTTCAAAGAAGCAGTTTAGATCTCTCTTACTTGGGCTCAGTGATTTCTATTTTCCCACCTACAACTGTTGGCAGGAAATAACACGACTCTGGTTTCATCATTGGACTAGTGCACATGGAATGCAGGAATTCCTTTCCTAGATCAACTATATCCTTATGCTGCAATCAACTAAACGGTCACATTGAAAACAGAGATTACTAATATACATCAACTTCCAGTAAACATAATTGTAGACAGTAGTTAGCGATTCATTACTCATTCATGAAAGTCATAAACCGACATTTTTTAAAGTTATTATTTCTCCAATACATTAAATTTTGTATCTTCATTCTGATATAGTATACCATCCGGAAGAACTGAGAGGCAATGAACTACTCGTTTGAGTTTCAACATACATTGTATGATAAAATATAGTAGAGTTTCTTATAAAAAAAAGATAAAATTAGACCAAAAGATTTGAGTAACAACCCTCCTATCCATAAAATCAATAAAATTGATATCACGCACCAAGTAACTTAGTTGGCATATGACCTACAACTCTACAAGGCTGCAACAAAAGAAGTCTGCTGCCTCTTAAAATATGTTGGGTTGGGTCAATTCCTTGTTGAAGTCCTGTATGCATCTTAACCACTATACATGGCAATTTTTTAGTTTTAACAAATCAATTTACTTTACTTCATCAAAATAATAATGAACTATAACATATATTAAAGAGACTTGCTAATACATTTCATCCTAAACAATTTACTTCTGTCTCTCTAAAATCAATACAATCTAAAGTTTTGTGAAATAGTAGTTACAAATGCCGTATAAGTCAGCTGAATGGCTCATGGATTACTAGTTCTGAAACCAATCAGTCGTCCACTGAATGATTGTTTTTTTCTGGTAGGGGAAAAAATAATAGAAGCAAAAGTCATATGACCTCCTAAAGGGGTTGGGACTCATCTTATCACATTTTCAAGTCAAAATATGTAAACTTTGAACCATTATTTATTTTCTATGATGTTGCTTCCTTTTTTTTTCAATGAAATCAACCATAAAAGAGAAAAAGATCCATCTTCTGGAAACAAAACTACCCAAAGTCTTGAACTTAATATGACAATCCTCTTATCTCTTCTATATTTGCATCACCATTGAATTTAGCAGTTGGATGAGTTAACCTAACACAATATTAATTAGGAACTAAAAAGAAAGATGAAGCAGTGAATTTCAGATAATTGCCAAACACCATGCATGAATATAACGGTTGCAAATAGTGGAATGTTAATTCACTACATAAGTTTTCCATTTGTGCGAGTTACATGAAGACTCATTTTAAAATGAAAGAAGACATGCGAGAATTACACACTCAGAAAACAATGGTAAACAAATCATTACCTTGATGGTCGCTACTAAAGAAGATTTGTTTGAAGAAGGTTTGTCTACGATCCTATCTCCTGCTGGCCATTCCTTGCACATTTGCTCAGCAATCTCTTTCAATATTAGCATCTGCATCTTGTCCGTACCCATGGAGATCAGTGTCTGTCTCATGGACTCTCTATCGGCTTCAAGTGCCTGTAGCCTCATCTGAAGCTTGCTTATTTCTACTTCCTCAACCCCACTATCCATCCGAAATTTTCTGTTCTGAAGCTCCCTTGGTGTGCTAACATAGTCGTCACTGGCTCCGTGGACGGCATCCACAGTGTACACTCTGTCGCTCATATCATCGTAATCTGACGCAGCATCAATGGATGCAGGGAACTCCTCCGCCTTGTTGAATTCCAGAACAGAACCATAGCTTCCGTATGAAATATTTCGAAGATGCCTAGGCCGGACCCGAGGTGAATGCCCCACTATGACTCCCTTTTCGTTGATACTCCCACACATGCTACTTGGCGTCCGCTCAAGTTGGAAGATGCGCTGCTCGAGCTTCTGGAGGTGCCCGCGTGGAGTCGCGCCGGGAGGGTAGTTATCAAGTTCCGCACAAGCATCGCTGACGCACCTAATCGGAGGATACTCCTGCGGGAATTCGATCGCGGGAATGGCAAAGGAGGAGGTAGCCGTGTCAGGCGTCTGCGGCTCCGAGGGAGGCGCATCGCTGTCAAGGCTAAATCCGTAGCTGAGGAGGCGATGGCGATAGGCCTGGACCTCGCAGGAGAGTGCCTGCATTGCCTGCTCGCGCTTGAACAGAAGATCCTCGAGGCTGGCGACCTCCTGCTGGTCGTGGGTCATTTTCTCCTCGGTCAAGCGCTTGAACTGCCGGGACTCCATGATGGCCTCCGCCTTCTCGTGCTGGAGGCGGACGATCATCGACATGGCCTCCTGCGCAGCTGACGACGAGGCGCTCCGCTCCTCCTCCAGCTCCGCCTGCAGCTTCTGGACCGTCTGCTGGTGACTGACGAGGGCCTCGCGCAGGGCCGCCGCTTCATTCCCGATCTCCACCCTGGCGACGCCGGAGGACGCGTCGGTTCCCCTGGCGCCAATCTTCCGCCTCATAGACCGACGAAAGGCATTGGAAGGGGTAAGTCCCAGAGAGAACGTCCCAACATACAGTCCTTCCCCCGCGACGCCTCCGCTGCCGGCTGGGACCGTGAAATCCTCGGAAACATCCATGGACTCCGACAAAAAGCACAGGAAAAAAGAGCCCTTTTCCGCCCGTACCTCACATGAGACACAATGCCTCGAGCTCAAAGGCCACCTCCACCTTCCCCGGCTCCTCCTGTGCCAACGCCGGCGGCAGGGGAAGGAGAGGGAAGGGGAGCAATCGAAACAGTGATGGATCTGGGCGACAAAATATAGGGTTTGCTGGTCGTGTTTCGAATCGGGGAGGGGGCGCTTCGTAGAATCGGTCGATTTCTCCCAAGTCTTCTATCTTTAATCTTCGGAGACATGTTTCGTTTCGACGGTGCAACTGCTTAATTACGAATCTGTGGACATAAAGGAATATGCTACGGATTTTGAACGATACTCATCAATCTCCTGCCCACCTCCGTGTCCCGAATTCCAGTGGGTCCATCGGAGTATTTGAGGGACCCACTTAAGAGAAGAGAGGCACATCAATTCATGCGGGTAGCATTGGGTCGACAGAGTTGGTAACTAGCTGCAATTACCTGACCGTATTAACTGAATGGCCCACTAAGATCCGAATAAATGGGCCTACAAACCTTGGACGGAATAATATTGATATTGTTATTATTATTATTATTTATCATTCTTATCGGCGTCATCATTGACAATTTCAGCGTTGCTGTACTTTATATAAAAATAATAATTTATTTTCACTTCCAAATTCGGGAAATTGCTTGTTCGGTTCGTACCGCGACAAGAGGCCGTCGCAGAGACGGGCTCTGCATGGACGCCGCGACGGCGGCGTTCGTGTCAGCCTCCTACTCAAACACAATCCACTTAACAATGCTTGCGTTCGAGACAGATGACGATAGAGCGGCGCTTCCATGGGGTCGGAGGGCAAAGAACCGCCGCCAGTAGCTGTTGCGGAGGCAAAGGCACAGGCAGCCGGGAGCGGCGAGTTCAGTAAGAAAATGAAAGTGTTGGCGGCGGTGGACGAGAGCGAGGGCAGCCTGCACGCACTCTCCTGGGCGCTCGACAACCTCTTCCCGTCTAGCTCCGGTGACTCGCCAACGGCGGTGGCCCTCGGCAGACTCATCCTCCTCCACGCGCAGCAGCCGCTGCAGCACTTCATGCATCCCGTCGGACCATGCACGCATTAATCAATCCCTCATCTCTTCCTCTCGTCAATAATTACATCTAAAAAACTATAAAAAATTCATTAATTACATTTTCAGCGATCTACGCCACGTCGTCGGTGTTCGAATCCGTGAGGAAGGCACAGGAGGAGAACTCACACCATCTGCTGGAACGAGCAGCTCGACTCTGCAGCAGCAAAGCTCCGCTCGTGAAAACAGAGACCGTGATCGCGGAGGGTGATCCGAAAGAGACGATATGCCAGGTGGCGGAGCAAATGGACGTTGATCTCCTCGTCGTAGGAAGCCGTGGCTTAAGCAAGATCAAAAGGCAAAAAAATATATATATACATCATTTTAGGTTTTTAATTAAGTTTAATGCTGAAAGTCTGCTGTTTGGCACTGCAGGGCCATCTTAGGGAGTGTGAGTGATTACTGTGCTCATCATGCCAAATGCCCAGTGCTGATCGTGAAGCCACCAAAGGGGAATAACTGACATCAGATGAGTTCTAGTGTTTTGTAAACAAACAAACATGATCAATAAGTTCTTAGAACAACTGACTTGCAGTAACACAATTTTGAATGATCTAACCTGCCATCTAAAAAAACAAGAATCCAAGTTGAATCTTTCAAGAAGATTCACTTGGCCTACAAAAAATGTTGAACATACAGAAAACTCTTCATTGCACGTATATGCAGCACACTGTGGATTGAATAAGCCAAACACACTATCGAGAAGTAGAAATATTTCCCTTTGATGGTCCATCAATCACGATATTAGCCAGTTCTGCTGCCATTTCATCCCGCTCTTTCCTCTGCTTTTCCGAAGGAGCAGCTGCTATTGGAGGTTGTACTTGATCTCCCTGCAGCAAACTTGGCTCACTGATCCACCGATGACTAAGCAATTGAGCAGCCGTGGGACGCTTCTCGGGTACAAAATCTAGTATTGGGACAAGGAAATCAGCCATGTCGTTGGCATCTCGTTCGCTGAATTCATACTTCTCCAAGAGAACTTTGTTGAGGGGCCAAAATCTCAGTCGCCGGATGTGCCTCAAGTCACCGTGCCTATTAAAGAAGTCGCGTGAATATCGTCCGCCCAATGCAATCTGAAAAGGCAAAAGATTATCTATCAGAACAAAAAAGAACAAAATTCAGGGACAAAATTTTCCGTGAACTTACTTTACGAGGCATCATCCCTAGTAGTTCCATCATTAAAGCCAAGTGATCCTGTGAGATAAGAAAAGATAGAAAAAATTGTTTATTCAGCCTGTTAGAAATGGTGAAATATGCAGTAATTTCTTCCATTAGTTGGTTCAATTGCCACAATAATGAGTAAGTTCTTCCACAATCTTCCTAAAGTAATATGTTGCATAAACTCGATAAATATTTTAACTTGTAAATGCCTAAGAAAAGGATTTGAATCTTTGGCCACTTGCTTATCCATCAAGAGCAGTGCACAAATGACTTGTTCAGTGAAAAACATGCATTGTATCACAGCTAAGTTTTCTCTAAATTAGCACTTGTGACCTAGAATGTAAGCAGCGGTTTAATAATATGTGCAGTTAAAAAAAACATCCATCTCCATATATGATCTCTATCAATCTGGTGATTGAAGATTAGAAGATACAGGAGCCATGTGTTTACTCAAGCACAAGCAGGCGAGAGATATAAGAATATGTTCCAACTGAATTGAGGTTTGAAGCAATGGAATTAAAGGAGAGCAGCAAAGAAGGAATTAAAAGAGAGAGAAGAAGAAAAAAATGTATCCTTTGCAGGAAAGCAGTAAAGTTACATGATTCTTAATTCGAACCGAATGAACTATTTAGCTTCCCAGTTCAAACATTGACTAATAGCAAAGAGTGAACAAGAAACAAGGCAATTACAATTCCAAATTATCAGTTCAATAGCACAAGGAAGTATGATAATAAGAGAAAAAGATTGAAACTGAACTCAAAAGAACTATTCCTTTGACAAGGAATTGCTTACATGTCGAATGATATTCAATCTCTTTTCTTTTAGCAGAATGATTTGGACTGTTAATATTTCTAATAATCAAACATTCTTTTGTATTGAGGGTTAAAACAAGGGTATAGCTGCACATAATGCAAATAATCAACTGCTGGAAATAATAGTAGTAGCATAATCGGATGTTTACTTGATAGAAGAACTAAATATTTGAGAGTTCAAATTAACAGTTACATGGAACTCACCTCATCCCGGTCAAAATTATCGCCACTATGCGGATCAAATAGCACATCTCCTGTGGCCAGCTCAAAACATATACAAGCGAATGACCACAAATCAGCAGAAGAAGAGTATTTAGACCCAAGAACCACCTCAGGACACCGATACTGCCTTGTCTGGATATCACTAGTAAACTGCTTATATGTCCAACATGCATTTCCGAAATCGACTATCTTGCACCTCAGGTCTGCCTCCATTGCCAGCCTCTTCCTTGTAGCCTTACTCCCTCTCCTACGACCTTGTGATGCTCTATTGTGTGTCTCCCCGTCGCCACCATCAGTTGCTACTCTTGAATCTCCTTTATCTTCTAAGCCATTACTGCTTCCTGCTTCAGCCGTTAAGCTCCCTGATGTAGAAGCAGCTTCCCGCTTCACCTTCCTTCTGATTTTTTTCTTCTGGTTTTTCGTATGGTCGCCATTGGACAGAGCAGGAGGCATTGGTGAGGGCTCTTCGGATCTGACAGTGGGAAGGATGAGCGGCGTACCTGATCGATGAGGATCTTTGGCTGGGTCGAGGCTAGACATAAGGAGGATATTCTCTGGCTTCAGGTCAGTGTGGATGATAGAAAGATCCCGGTGGAGATAGTCAAGCCCAATAAGGACATAACGGCATATCTCCTTCACCTTTGAGAGCGGTATCCCCCCGTGATCCGTGTACTTAATAAGCGTGAGAAGGTTATCTCCAAGGAACTCAAAGATCATACACACATGCTGTCCATTTGGCCCTGAATGCTTGAAATGGTCGAGCAATTTCACCACGCACAGAGTGTCATCAGGATCCCCATCCGCAATCTGCTTCAAGATCTTTATCTCATCCATAGCAGCTTCGGTATACTGTTGCGCACTCTTCTGCACCTTCAACGCTACATATCGCTGCAATGGATGACGCGAATCATAATTCAGCAAAAAATTCTCCACATTCAAGCAATGGGGGGAAAAAAAATACAAACTGCTATCTAATTCTGTTCCAAGGTCAAAATTTTCCAGGAGCCGTAGTGTCGCTAGTTTTGGGTGATTTGGGGAATCACCAGAAATTTCAGATAAATTTCAGTAAAAACAAGATGACGACGGGCGAGGAATTCAAAGTTAATAAGGAAGAAAGGATGAAGAGAAGGTGGATTTCATAGGAGTCTCACGGAGTGGACGGTATCCCAAGCGAGCCAAACAGTGGAGAAGTGGCCCCAGCCGAGCTTAGCCTGGACGACGTAGGCTCCCTGCTTGAAGGAATCGCCGATTCGGACGGCGTGGTACCCTCCCCGCCGATATTCATCGGAGCCCTCGTCCTCTGACGTGTGGTTGCTGCTCTCGCTCAGCCCGTCCTCCTCGGCCATCCGATCGCCCAATCCTCCACCGTCACGAAACCGGACGACAGATCCCACACCCTCCGCCGAAATCGAGCAATCTCTATCTCTCCTCCCCGCGCTAGGGTTTCAATCGAAGCCGAGCAGAGCCTCTTCCCCCGTCCCTCGCTGGGCGTGAGCTGACAAATAAATTGATAAATAAATTCGCAGAGAGGGAGTTTACGCTGCGCCGCCAGAGTTGCTTGACATCATAGAGAAGTCACATCACGCGGGTCACGTGAGCAGTTGTCTATATAATATTATAGTTTAAGTTAAAAGATACAGAGGTCTCACCAGACACGATACGTAGTGTTTAGGGAAGGGGAGGAGTTGGATCGCTTTGAGTACGAGGGAAGTGATGAAGTGGCAAGGACTGGTGGGGTCCATGAGATGAGGGAGGGTGGACTGGCTCATCCGGAAAAAAATGTTTTTTTTATCATTTGCAACAAATTAAAATTAATGGATTTCTGTAAAAAAAAAATCTGAAAATAAATTAAAAATAATTTTATTTTTCATCGAAAACACTTTCTCCGGAGTCGAAAAATACTTTTTTTTTTTTTTTGCAACAAATAAAAAATACTTTCTCCGGGTTGAGAAATATTAGATTATCAAAATACTCACTATAAAATTTCAATTTTATCATGTATTATAATACTAATTCTAATAGATAATCCTCTATTTTTAAAAAAAAATTGCATTTAAAATTATAAATTTATTAAATAAACTACTATATAAAGTGATAAGAATCTTTTATTTTTTTTAAAAAAAAAACACTTTGATATCAAGACACAGTGGCTTACTATAGTTAATTACTATCCAAATTAAGCAAATAGGAGTGAGCAATTTTAATAAGTTATTGAATTAATCGATAATTTTTATCAATAAATTGAAATCGAACTGTCCAATCCAAAATCAAGATTTAATTTATTTTTTTAATTAGCACTAAATATTTAATTTTTAGAACAGACTAGCCAATCATTGATTGATTAAAATCCTATAGAAATTCTATCGACCATTTAAATACAACAGTTGATCGATATTGATTTACTTTAATCGATTTTAAATTTTAAAATTAAAATCAAACCAAAGGAATTAAAATAATTAAGATATTTTAAAAAATAAATTTCCTATTTATCCTATTTTTTGTTCATCCATTTGTGGAAATACAAAAACTTTTCTTAATAGCTAAGTGTTACTAAAAAAATGACTTAAATTAATAAACAAATAGTAAGACTATTTCACTGTGGATGAGTCCATTAGTGCAAATCCATGGTCTCATTTAGTTTCTCCAATCAATTCTATCTATAAATTATACCACAACACTTGAACCATAAAACCCTAATCCACGCTTGCTGATCTTCTAATCTACTCTCATCTTATAGCAAGAGCAGAGGAGAGCTCTACGCCGCCTAGGACCTTAGCTTGAGGATGACCAAGCGCAAGAGAACAGTGCATTGTCACTACTCGCCGGATTTTCGCCTCAACGAAGACGAGGAGGAGTGTGTCCATGCGCTCCTGGCCTTGTCACGCGCCACGGGAATTCACGGCGAGGATAAAAAGAATTCTCGGAGCCAGTCGCCTGCGTCGACACGGGAGCAAGGATTGACTCTGCTTCTGACGCCGGAGGTAGAGACGCAGAACCAGACGCTTCCATCGCCATCGACACGCGAGCAAGAGCCGTCTTCGATTTCACCGCCGGTGCCGGTGCAACAGGATCAGAAGGAGTGTCTCCCTTCGCCGCCGGCGCTGGCACAGCAGAGCCTTCTACTCCCTCCGCTGCCAGAGCAAGATCAGTTGCCTTCGCTTTTGGCGCCGTCGTTGACGCAGCAAAGCCGTACGCCGCCGCCTCCTCCTTCGCCTCCGGGGCTCTACAAATGTTCGGAGTGCGGCAAAACGTTCTCTTCGTACCAGGCCCTCGGGGGACACAAGACCAGCCACCGGAAGCGCCCGGCGCCGAAACAAGCCGGCACCACCACCGCCCCGCCCTCGGCGGCGATAACACGAAGAGGAGGAGAAGGTAACGAAAGGCCTCACAAGTGTTCGGTGTGTCCCAAGTCGTTTCCGACGGGGCAGGCTCTAGGCGGGCACATGAGGTGCCACTACGAGGACAAACGACAGACCACGGCGAGGAGCGCGGTGGCAACGCCGTCGTCCTCGTTGACGGAGTGCTCAACGGCGAAGGGACTGGGAATCGACCTCAACCAGCCAGCGACATTGGAAGTGTATTGGATCAAGGAAGAGGCGGCGGTGAGCTCCCGGCCACCGGTCGCCGCCCATCTGCCTCTTCAGTTCTTTGGTTTCATTTGAGGACATGATTGATTTGACGAGTTCAGTAGTTAAGCCTATTAATTAGTAGTCATTAATACATTTAGATATGCTAATTAGTAATTATCTTATGAGTTTAATTTAACCTTTCCTTTTCCTTGTAATTAATTACTTAAAAGTGTTAAATAAATGAAATTATCCTAAATAAAATGTATTTCTTTCGGTTTCTCAGAAATAAGTGATTAACCAAATAAATCCTCCATTTATGAATCACATAAATTAACATCCGGGTCATAGTGTCTTTTTAATTTCGAGTCTTGTCCCTTGGTGCTGTAGTAAGACATTCAAGTTATTATCTAGGTATTCATAATTTGATTCTTAACTATGATATATTTGTAGAAATTTTTCCTCTAAATAAAGCGCAACAAAAAAATGTTGGGCTTCTAGGCTGGCAGTCGCGTGCTTTTTGATTTACCCTGATGGCAGGTGGGAAACTTTCACGTATTTTTTGATTTACCCTGATGGCAGGTGGGAAACTTTCGTGGGGCCAGGCTAGTCACCTTAGGGATAGTCAATGAAACTATTTGATTTTTTTTAATTTCGAGTCTCAATTTTGATAAATTAACATAATTTTTTTTAACTAAGTTAATCTAAGAACGCTAAGTTAATGAGTCGTTTGTTATGAGTATTTTCTGATTTTTTTTAAGGTGATAATTTTTTTTTATAAAATTAGACTGGTCATAATTAGTCGGCATAATTTATTTTAATACACATTGATCTCGTCTGAAACCTGAGTTAGATAGGGGAAGATGATGACGAGGGTAAGGATGTTGACGAGAAGAGGACCTGGATCTAGGGCCTACGGGAGCATTACAGACTTTTCACCTTCTGACGGATGAGAGTGAGGGCCTCTGATAGTACCCACGAGCCTGCGCACGCGCAGAGAGATCACACGAGAGCGTTAGAGCGAGAACTAGGGAAGGAAACTACGGGTTACCAATTCTATGATCCCTTGAAACAAAAGATGTTCATTTCAAGGCATATTGTATTTTTAGAGAAAGGGTTTCTCTTGCAAGAAAATAAGTGGGAGTGAGGTTGAACTAAGAGTAGTTCAAGTGACTCCAATAGACATAAAAGAGACGCCTAAATAATACCCATAGTTGATTACTTATTAGGATGAGGTAACAGCTGAACCAGTTAATACACCGTCGTTTCATAGATCAAGTAGGGCACATCTAATTCCCGAGAAATATTAATTTCTCATAAGTGAATTGAGAGATCTGTCTCTCATTGTGGATGAGGAGCCTATTAGTTATGAAAAGTTCAAAAATTGACTCGTGGTTAAGAACCATGAAATTGAAAAATGGATTCCATGTATAACCAAGTTTGGAACTTAGTGCATCTACCCTAAGGTATAGTAACTATTAGGTGCACATGAGTTTTTAAGATGAAAAGCTAACATGGATGAGAGTTTGATTTCTCACAAAAATCTATACAAACCTTGTGTGTATTTAAAGGTTAGTGGGAGTATAATCATGTTCCCAGTATTATATGTTATTGACATATTACTTATAGAAAATGATGTGTCTATTATACAATCAGTTAAAGTTTGGTTATTTAAGACATTCTCCATAAAAGACATGAGAGAAGCAACCTATATCCTTTGGATTTAGATCTATAGAGATTGATTGAACACGTTGCTTAGTTTTTTA
>JBBMJZ010000027.1:9992447-10011830 GCA_037833815.1 Zingiber zerumbet
AGACCATCCAGATTAAATTTCATATTTTGTTAAGTTTACTTTTGTACCGTCTATGTAATTTAATTTGAACAAAAAAAATGGTTATGGAAGTATGAGTAAGTGACATCGGCAATTTTTATGTATTATTATAAAATGAAAAAAGAAAAAAAAAACTATGGGCGTCACAATCCCTCTCTCACAGTTTGCCCTGAATGCATTTCATAGCATGTGCAGGATGTTCATTTTGTCTCGCTTATATGACATTCCTCCAACTCTTCATAATTTTCATTCACCCTAAGGAAGTGTTCTTCAAGGAACTATCCTCCTTCAATAAGGGTTGGAAATCCTGTTTCTTTTTTGTTAAACTACTCGAGCCTGCTTCATGGCCGACCGAATGGCGGTTCACTCTTCCCCCACTTCTCAACCTTGTGAATTTTAAGCTTGATCTGGCCTTCATCTCCTACTCAAAAAAGATGGGCAGCGTTCAATTCAAGGCTCCCAAGTTACTGCACAAGGGCATACTTTACTTGTTCGAGCTAAGTCCTATTCGAGCGAAGCTTCCGGGCTCCTTTGGTATGTCTTATCAACTTTTCCATTAATTTGACACTAACTAAAGTCTCTTGTTTCATGCAGTGGATGCTTTCATCGAGTCTATAGCTGCTAAGCATATTCAGTTACAGGAGGACGAGCTACTCTGACAAAAGCAAATGCTACTAGCCAATCAAGCTCAACATCCAGCAGGTCCTTCTAGTGAGGCATCTAGTAGCTAGGTGGCTGCATCCAGTAAGGTAGTTGTGCAGGAAGAAGTGTCGGTTGACCCTCTCCTAGTCTCCAAGGATTCTCCATTTGATGAGGCGGAGGCACCTTTGAAAAGGAGGTGTAAAAAGCGTCAACTCATCCTTTCCACCCAAGTTCTTGAGGGGCGAGTATCCCCCCTCACTGTGTCTTCACCTCTAATTACACCTGTCTGGGAGGAAACCCCTACAACATCATCTAAATGGACTTTGTCCACTCATCCTTCTGTGTTTGTTCTTCCTTTCGACAGTCCAATCCAAGAGGTAACCTTCCAGCCGGGTGGCTCTCCAATCATTGCTTCTCAATTGCTAGTCGCTCTTCCTATCACCCCTCTCGTCGAGGCTTCGACTACAACTCCTGGTATCAAGCAAAAAAGGCTCTATAAATTCTCCGCCATCTATGATCTACCATCCACCCTGACAATAGCTTCCCTGTCATCTCCCCCACCAATCAGTGGTCGTATATTATTAAGGGGTCAAATGATGGAGGGTTGGGGGGATGCTATGAATCAGCTAGATGACTTTACACCAACGAAGATGGCAAATGAGTATTCCTTCAATTTGACTATGGTATGCTTTTAACCCTTCAGCTATCTCTCACTTTGAATATTTTTGATGATATTTGTTCTGCAGCAATAGGCCTTTGAGATGGGCATATTGAAAAAATTTATAATTTTGACCTAGGAGAATAGTGCCGTGAAGAAATGTCTATTAGAGGCCGACTCCATATATACTCCTGCCCTTTCATAACGAGAGCAACAAGCTCAACTCAAGCGGCTAAGTTAGTTAGAAAAGGAACTTCAAGAGGCTCGAGCATCGTAAGGCTGATGCAGAACGGGCACAGAAAATAGAGGTCACCCTAAAAACTGTCGAAGATAGGCTCTGCTTGGAGATAGCTCGCCGAGCAAACATAGTGTCTGAGCTGGACGGGAAGATCACAAAAGTCTAGCGTCTCTCTGCTCAATTAGGGGAAGGCAATTGCACACACGCAGCGGAGCTAGCGGCTCAAACTCAAGTATCCTCTGAGCAGCAACAGAAGTTGGATGCCCAAGGAGCGGAGCTGGAATCCCTCTGGACAAACTTAGAGGTTGGCTAAAATGCTCTAACTGCTTCTAAATCTGAATCAGCGGGTCTCTCTTCCTATCTCACAGTGACCTAAATGGAGTTAGTTGCCTATTAAAAAGGGAGGATGAGCAATTCAAGATAAGGAAGACAACCCTCCTTCAATCACAGGATTTCAACTTACTGATCGTCGACTCTATTACCACATCTCTTCTTCATGGGCCGACGATGTGGTTAAGCAACTGAAAGAGGAAGGCTACTTGGCTTCTGATCCTCCAACTCATTTCCTTGACCACCAAAGGCTGATCAAGGAGCACCCGCTAGGCTTCTTTCCCATTTTGAAGTAGTCTTCTTTAATTTCCCTTATAGACAAAAGAACTATGTAATTAAGCTTCCCCTTCCTATAACTAAGATTGTTTGCTTCAATCTACTTCTGATTTATGCTTGACTATTTTACTCTAAGTTATTTTTCATGTGTTTGAGATCACTTTGCGCATTTATATGAAAGGTTGTCCTAGTCCAATTTCATGTACTGCATGACTTAGAAGTCCTATCATTCAACCCTAAGTGATAAGATTGCAACTATCCGACCGGGTCTTAACTCGATCGAGTGAATAGTGAAGATTGCTTAGGGACAAAACCTTCTTGGACGGTCCAGATTAAACTCTATTAGGAATTAAAACTAACTAGACTCTAAGGTTCAGCCGGCTTTCAAGCCAATCGGTCGTTTGGTAAAGACCATTTAATTGCGTAAGAGAGAAATGAAGTCTTAAAAACTTGTCCAAGCTTAGGATTGATTGGACTTAAAATGCCTTAAGCATCAAACACTATAAACAAAGGAAGGTTCACCTCAATGGATGCGCCGACCCTTCAGAGTAATGATTTACTCATCACATCCGTTATAAATGTGTGTTTCAATTGGTGACACATGTCTACAAATCTTATTCCCCTAACACAACAATCGACACATAATTTTTCAGGTGCACATCACTTTGTCTTCTAATCTAACGACCATAGGCATTAGCCTGCCTTTTTGTCACCTTGATCCAACAATCCATCTTAAAAGGGGATTTGAAGGGGTTCCTTAAAAAAACTCTTTAAAAATCCTAATACCCTCACCTTCTTCTTCCTCGGTATTAGCGAGCTCTCAACTTTTACAAACTTTAGCGAACTCTTTTCCTCTTTGTTCACCTATTTTTGATCTTACTCCTCAATTTCTCTCCTTGAAAAAAGAACAAGTACACGAATTAAAATTTTCATTACTTAACACTTTGAAGAAAATCATATTGAGCTCGGTGTTAGACAGTTTCTCAGTAGTAGTTGAGTGCAAGAGCGTGGTAGCACAGTAGGAGGACCAAGTCGAAGTAGCCGGAAGCTCGAAAGTTCGCTTGTAGGAGTTGTATATGGGTTGTATTGAAAGCTTAGGCGAACCTTCCTTTTATAGGTTGTTGAGGACGCCTCCCATCCTCGTTCAAGGCGCCAACAAGTTCAAAAGTGATCTCAAGAACCTCCGTTAAGACAACCTCCGCTTCATGTAATCTTTATCTGCGCTAGGGTGCCTCCAAGCACTCCGAGGACCCTCCAATACGACTCGGAGGCACCTCCAACGCCTCCAGGGCACCTCCGTGCCATGAAGTCTTATTCGCAGACTTATCCTCTTGAGGGTGCATCTGGATCGTCCAAGCTATGATCCCAGGTGCCTCAGAGCACCTTAGAGGAGCCTTGAATATTATTCATCCGAGGCTATTTTTGCTTCTTTTATTCTACAAAATATGTTAGTCCAAAAATAAAGTGTACCCTGCAAAATAAGGTTAGGACAATAATAAAATAAGATTTTATTAATTATATCCTGATTATCCAAGACTAGGATCTAGTCAAGGTCTCAGTTTAGATTTCTAAAATAGACCTAAATTAGCCTACGCCTAAAGTCCCTAATTGGGACTCGTGCTCACTGGAACACTCTCCTTTAATTACTTACCTTACTTATCACATAGAATCGTTTGACTTCCTTATAGTACACCAGGTCTACCCACTAGTTGTCAGATTCACAAACCCAACTGGATTTCCCTAGCTATCAGGTCCCCACGGACCCAACCGGACTTCCTACCATATATCGAGTCACTCTTTAATCTATTTAGACTTCTACACTAGCTATTAGGTCCTCCAGACCTAGCTGAATTTCAACCTAGTGTCAGACTTGTCAAGTCCTGTATACTTGATAGAAAGGTTAGATCACAACAAATCTAACGTTAATTCATTTGTCATTCATCAAAACTTAGGTTTGATCATTGATGTCAACTGCACTAACAATCTCTCCCTTTTTGATGCAATGATAACCTGGGTTAAAGTTAGAAAAAAATATACAAACATATATAGCAAAAATGATTTAAGAGAAATCTCTTATTTTATTCTCTTAATTATATTAGGGTTAAGTTTTTTAGATTTTCCTTAATTTTCTTACTTAAACCCCAACCTCCCCTTTGGTATTCAGCCAAAAATATGCAATTAAGCAAGAGTAAGCAAATAGTCAAAATTTTTTTTTAAAGGTAAATCAATCAAGTAAGCAAATCAAGCAATAAATGTTGTAAAGTTAAATATTTTTTTTTGCATAAAATTTCAAGTCTATATCATGGAGGATTTAGAAATTTAAAGATAACACTTGTTGTAAAGAACTTGAGAGAGATTTTTTATAGTTCTTTTCTTAAGTAAGTAGTTTTTAAGTAAAAAAATAATTTGCTTTGAGAATTTGCAACTAATTTTCAAGAAAGTTGTTAAAGTAAAATTTGTACACTTTTTCCAAAGTAATTTGCAAAGTAATTTTTTTTTAAAAAAGATAATTTTCAAGGTAATTTTTGAAAGTAAATTTTTCAAAATAAATTTTGAAAAGAGTTTTGCAAACTATCTTTCCAAAACATATATTTGAAAAGTGATACATGTTATGATGAGAGAGTCTTTCGGGTGACATGGCAGTTAAAGCAAAGAAGAGGTGGTGGTGCTTAGACCCAGTTGAGCATAAGGTTATGTATTTACCCAGATGAGAGGGACCAGCTGGGCGCCAAGATACTTAGCCTTATCTAAGATATAGCATACGATTGGCTGGGCAAGGACCGATCGAATATAAGTTTCTCTGTATATGCCTAGGTGAAAAGTACCAGTGGGGCCCAAAGGTGCTTAAATATATCAAGCCTTCAATATGTAAATGGTCAAGCAAAGGTCGACTGAATGAAGGTTTCCATGCATATGCCCTGACGGATATAAGTTCGGCCGAGCTTAAAGGTATTAAGCCTTATCTAGTCTATAACATATGATTAGTAAGGCAAAGGCGAACCGAATGAAGGCTTCCCTACATATGCCCAGATGGATATAAGTCCGGTCGAGCTTAAATGTATTAAGTTTTATTTAGTCTATGACATATGATCAGTAAAACAAAGGCCGACCGAATGAAGGCTTCCATGCATATGCCTAAACGGATATGAGTCCGGTCGGACCTAAAGGCATTTAGCCTTTTCAAGCTTTCAATATATGAATGGATGCGTGAAGGCCGATTGAATACAAGGTTTTATGTATGTGCCTGGGCGGACATAAGTCCGGCCAGACTTAAAGACATTTAGCCTTATCAAGTCCTTATTATACGAAAGGTCGGGCGAAGACTGACTGAACATAATATACTAGATCTCATGTATGCGCTAGATGGGAAAAGGTCAGTCAGGTTTAAAGAGGTTTAACCTAGTCAAGACTCTAAAATACTATCGGTCAAATAAGGGTCAATTAAACATAATGCTCTTATATATGCTCAAGTAAGCAAAGATCGACCGAGATATATTCAACAGAAGGTACTCTTAATGCATGACCGACCGAGATATATATAACAGAAGGTATTCTTAATGCATGACCGGCCGAGATATATTTAACAGAAAGTATTCTTAATACATGATCGATCAAGATATATTTAACAGAAGGTATTCTTAATGCATGACCGACTGAGATATATTCAACAGAAGGTACTCTTAATGCATGCCCAACCGAGATATATTTATTAGAAGGTATTTTTAATGTATGACCGACCGAGATATATTCAACAGAAGATATTCTTAATGCATGACCGACCGAGATATATTCAGCAGAAGGTATTCTTAATGCATGACCGATCGCAATATATTTAACAGAAGGTATTCTTAATGCATGATCGACCGGTATATATCTAGGCTTAATAATCGGTCGGTATATATCTAAACAGACAAGCAGGCGACAACTTTATGACAACCTAGCAAACCTATTAGGAAATATTTTCTCGAAGCTTCTTCATTCTTTAAGCAATTACAACGATATACTCTTTTGCATATGTCATTATATCAAGGATTCAAGTCATAAACGACAAAAAAGATTCCTCAGATCAGGATTATTGCACGAAGGCCAGGTTGTACTTTTCTCATCTTCTGACAAACTCTAATAAACTGGGGGCCACCTCACGATCGTGGAGATTATGAGAGGTGGTATAAAAAGGGGAATTCTCTCCGTTGGCAAGGTATGCAAGTACAAGAACTTGCATCTGGAACTAGAGTTCCTACCATTTTTCCGTTTCTATTTTTCTTCTTCTTCTTCCACATTTGAGTGAAGAACTAAGTTGAACGTTGGAGGGCCTAGATAGGGATTCCCAGCCCGGTCTTATGTCACTAACGTTTTGTTGGATCATCGAAATGTGTGCAAGGTCATCAAGGAGTTCCTTTATATCTTGAGAAGCTTGTCATTCTTCAATCGTCGGAGCCAGCGCACCATCTCATCGCCTTCAAACAGGATCAAAAAGTATAAAAGTGTTTTCAAACTATTTTTTAAAGACATTTTATAAAGTGTTTCCAAGTATTTTTTCAAGAACATTTTAAAAAGTAATAACATTAAAAAAATGCTTTTCAAAAACATTTTTTTTAAAAAAATGGTAAGTAGTTGTAAAACATTTTTCAAAGAAAGTAAGTAAATTAGTTTTAGAAATATTTTCAAAATATTTTTCAAAACAAAGTTTAGCAAAGTAAAAAATTGTGAAAAAAATATTTTATAAGGGTTTTTCAAAGCAACAAGTTTTTGAATAAATTTGACAAATATGTTCAAGGACTTTTTACAAGTTATTTTCAAAACATAAAACTTTGCACCAATTTTAGAAAATATTTTTCAAAGTGTTTTCAAAGAAATTTTTTAAAGAAAATTTTAGATCCTCCCCATTATCCTAATATTAAAAAAATAATATTTATCTAAAAATTATCCTTAAATATCTAACCTTTAGTTAGTAATTACCTACCAAAAGATAATAGCATTCACTTGATTAGTTAAGCTAAGTACAAATATTTAGCTAGTTATCTACTAAAAAGGACTACTTAACTTGATCACTGTATTTTTATATTTTTCACCCAGACTTATGTTAATGCACTAATATAAGCATCTGAAGTCTAGGAAGTCCTATGCATCTTACGTCATTCTATGTTTTTTAATACACAAGCAAGATAATTCTAGTGTATTTGTGAGATATTGGCTGCCTAAAAATTATAGGATCATGATCTTAATGGAAGTCCATAATAGTTTTGAAACACTAGAAAATTGGGCATTTGAGAAAACATAATTAATGAATTTTTCTAGAATTTAAAAATTGTTTGACAAATAAGAATAAAGTGAGAGATTAAGTCCTAATCTATAGTGCACATCCCTAGTTATCGACGTAAATTACTAAAATCAGATTCAAGAAGTGGTTTGGTAAAGATGTCGGCTAGATTTGACTTAGACTCAATGTAGTTGAGTTCAATATCTCCTTTAGCAACATGATCCTTGATAAAATGGTCTTTAACTTCAATATGTTTTGTTTGTGAATGATGCACTAGATTCTTAGTTAAGTTGATTGAACTAATGTTATCAATAAATATTTTTACATTTTTAAATTCTAAGTTAAAGTCATGTAGAGTGTGTATTATCCATAATAATTGTGTTGTTTCACTCACCCATTGCTATATATTCTGCTTCAATAGTAAATAGAGCAACACAATGGTGTTTTCTACTAAACCAGCTAACAAGTGATGGACCAAGTAGTTAACATCCACCACTTATGTTTTTTTTTTGTCTAATTTATAGTCAGCATAATCTAAGTCAGAAAATCCTATTAAGTTAAAATTTATTGTTCTAAGGTACCACATTCCTACACTAGTTGTTCCTTTTAGATATCTAAAGATCCTTTTGACATTAGTTAGGTGAAATTACTTAGCACATGTTTGATATCTAGCACACATACTAATTACAAATAGAAAATTAGGATGACTTGTAGTTAGGTATAATAGATTTCCTATGATACTTTTGTAATATTTTAGATCTAGTGGTTTTCCATTTGGATCACTATATATAGTTGTATTTGTTGTCATTGGTATTTTTATTTCTTTAGTATTTTCCATTCCAAATTTTTAAGTAATTTTTTATATATTTTTGTTAGTAGACATAGTTTCCTTCATTTGTTTATTTAATTTGTAAACCTAAGAAAAATATTAATTTACCCACTAGGCTTATTTCAAATTCTTATTCCATTAGGGTCATAAATTCTTGTAAAAATTTTAAATTTATTAATCTAAAAATTATATCATCTACATACATTTGGGCTATAAAAATGTATGACTTAAAAGTTGTTACAAATAAAATTGAGTAAACTCATCCTTGATTGAATCCCTTAGAAATTAGATAGGTGGATAACCTTTCATACCATGCCCTAGGAGCTTGTTTTAGACCGTATAGGCTTTCTTTAATTTAAACACATAGTCAGGGTGATATAAGCTTTCAAATCCAGGTAGTTGACCTACATACACTTCTTCTTTGATTAGTCCATTTAAGAAGGATGATTTGACACTCATCTGGTAAAGCTTAAATCCTTTATAGGCTGCAAACCTAAGTAGCATCATAATAGATTCAAGTCTAGCTATTGGAGCATAATTTTCGTCATAGTCTAGTCTCTTTACTTGACTAGACCCTTTAGCTACTAATCTAGCTTTGCTTCTAACAGTTTCCCCATTTTTATGTAAATTATTCCTAAATACCTATTTTTTTCAATGAATTTTTTGATTATGGGTAAGGGTACTAAATCTCAAACTTCGTTTCTCTCTAATTGAGTTTACTCTTCTTGCATGACTATTATCCAATTTAGGTCAAGTAGGATTTCTTCTACTGTTTTTGGTTCAATATTAGAAATTAAGATAATTTAACTTAAGTTTCTAAAGGCTGATCTAGTTTGAACCCTTTGGTCTGGGTCACCTATTTTTAGTCAACGGAATGGTCTTAACTAACTTTAATTGTTCTCAAGTATGTTTGTTCTTATTGATTTTCTTGTGGTTGTGTTTGTTCATCATCTTGATTTTCTATATGATTTAGGTTTTCACTAGCTCCCCCTTGATCAGTGCTAGACCTAATAAAGTCTATTGGTTGGTATTGAGTTAGAATTAAGTTAGATTCTTTAGAGTTAGTATTTTCATTGAATTTCACATTTGTTGTTTCCTTAATTCTTAATGAAGTTTTATTATAAACTCTATAGCATAAACTATTTAGGGAGTACCCTATAAAGATTCTATTATATACTTTTAAGGTAAAATTTTCTAAATATTTTCTTGTGTTTAATATGTAAACTGGGCATCCAAATACCTTAAAGTATTTAATATTTGGTATTTTATTATAATATAGTTTATAGAAGGTTTTGTTATAATTCTTGGTTATTGTTATCCTATTTTGCACATAGCATATTGTATTTACGGCTTCAACCCACAGGTATTTGGATAGTTGGTATTCATTAAGCATTGTCCGAGTTGCTTCTTGTAAGGTTTTATTCTTTTTTTCAACGATTCCATTTTATTAAGGTGTTTTAGTACATGAGAATACTTGATGATATCCATTTCCTAAGTAAAATTTAGTAAACCTATGGTTTTTAAATTTTCCACCATTGTCACTTCTAATTCATTTGATTTTCAAGTCCTTTTCATTTTTTGTTTGTTTGCAAAAGTCACTAAAGGTTTCAAGTGTTTCATATTTATTTTTAGGAATTTTACCCAGGTGAATCTAGAATAGTCATCTATTATTACTAAGTAATATAGGTTTCCATTAACTGATTTGAGTCCATAAGGGTCAAATAGATCTAAATGTAGTAGTTCAAGTATTGATTTACTTTGAATTTGATTAGTTGGTTTATGGATTAACTTGGATTATTTTCCTTGTTGACAAACATTACAAATTGCTATATCTAAATTAGGCAATTTTGGTAGTTCTCTAACTAATCCATTTAATTTAGTCATATTTCTAAAGTAAGTTGATGTGCATAGATTTTATATACTTTTATGCATGTTTTGACGCACATTCACATATTTTACACATGATTTATCTATGCATTTTTATACCCCTTATCTTACTTTCAACATAATTACTCTTCTTTGTTTAGAGATATGCTCTTTGTACATTTTTATTAACATGAGTCAAATTCAAAGAGAAAACGATGTTCGTGGTCGATCCGGACAGCAAACGAAGGCAAATGACACTGGTCGTGTGACCCTACTTGGTCGTGCCAAAGGAGCAAGGAGGAGAATGACTTTGGCTGTGTGAAGTCACATGACTGTGTGGCTTCACCAGAGAAGGAGCAAGACACGACCGTGTGAACCCACACGACTATGTTACCCCACCAGCAACAACCAAAGTATGGCTGTGTGGATCTATACGGTCGTGTAACATTTCTGGAGAGCAAGAAGACCTCAGATGTGTGACCCATACGGCTGTGTGGCCAAGAAGAAGAGAAGAGGAGCACGACTGTGTAAATCCACACGGTCGTGTAGCTCATCCAGAGCCAAAGCAGAACACGGCTATGTGAACCCACACGACCGTGTCACCCTGGTCGAGACCAAGAAGTAGGAGGTCGTGTGGAGGCCACACGGGCATGTGGAGGCCACACAGCCGTGTCACGGGCCGTGTGGTGCCTGTGCCCTGCTCTATAAAAAGGGGAGGGGGGAAGGGGGTTCTTCCCCTTTCTAAGGGAGGAAGGCTCTTCCTTTAGGAGATCCATCTTGGTGCTGATCCTTGCCTTCTCCGACCTTCATCCGACAATCTGAGAGTATCTCCATCTCCGCATCGACTCCGGAAGCTCAGGATTAGATCCCAAGATCACTCAACGCCATTGGATAAGCATTTCTCTTCTCTTCTCTTCTCTTCAATTAGGGATTTGAATGCTTGTGATCTTTATGTCTTTGGATAGGGGTGTAAATGAACCAAGTCGCTCATGAGTTATTCAAAGCTCGATTCGATAAAAACTCGCTTGAGCTCATTTAATGAGGCTCATTAAGATAAACAAACCAAGCCCAATCTTTACAATATTCGGCTCATTAGCTCGTGAAAATATTCGTTAAGCTCATGAATCAACTTTTAAATAAAAAAATAGTAGTTTTGATATTGAATTTATAAATTTTACACTCTACTTATGAAACATATAGACAAATATATTAAATTTATTTATTAGAACAAAATTATAAATTTTAATGAGAATATTATAATTTTCTCTAAATATTTAATTTAATTTTTAATAAATATTTAAATTTATAATTTATATTTATTAAGCTCATTTAGGTTCGATAAAAGCTCGAATAAGTTCGTGAGCCATGAATGTATTCCTTGAATAAAGCTTGAGCTCGGCTCGATTATAAACGGGCCAAACTCAAACATTCAAGAGTTCGGTTCGACTTGGCTCGATTACACCTCTATCCTTGACCTTCTGAGTTCTTTGTTTGCTAAGAGGCTTCACCTTTAGATCTTCCATATTTGTTAGATAGTTGGCTTGCCTTGATCTATCGGAACTTTCTTTGTTAAGTGTCTAGTCGACTTTGACCCACTTAAACTTCTGCTAATAGTCATTGTACTTTTCATATCTAGTAGCAAGACTTTCTTTAGTCAAATTCAATCCACTTAGACTGCAATGTAAGTGTCAAGAAAACCTACACATACAAGCACACAATGTGAGACAACAATATAAACCTAGCTTTAAACCTTTGCCAATTATATTAAAACCAAGGTTTAAAATTTCGACTCGTGTCGAGATTTCGGTTCTAGACCGGAACGATACAGTTTCGGTATCGTATCGTGTCGATATAGTTTCAGTATTTTCGAAATATAAAATATATTAATTAAAAATAAAATATTTAACATAAATATTTAAAAAATAAACAATATAAAAAAAACTTTAAAAAAAGGAAAAGATATGAAAATAGATAAATAAATAAACAAAAATTTTATTATAATTTTTAAATTAAAGAAATGAAATATAAAATTAATTAGATAATTTTATTAAGGTTTAATAAAGCCTTTTTAGATTATCTCCATCATAGCTAGGAGTTGATTAAAATAATTAACCTAAATTTAATTAAAAAAATCTGAAATCCGACACCACTCGTGAGCTCGCGCAACTTCGGCGGTGCCGTAGGGTTGCACGACCCCTCAACCATGGTCGCGGGGATCGCGTGGCTCCTCTAGAGCGACTGCGGTAGCCCCTTTGCAGCGGTCGCAGGGTCGTGCGATGCCTTCGCGGAGGCAGCGGAAGGGTTGTGCGACCCCTCAGCTATTGTTGCGGGGTCGAGCAACCCCTCCGCTGCAGCCACGGGGTCGCGCAACATGTCGCAGCTGTTGCAGGTCTGGTGCCGAGGTCGTGTCGGTGCTGGTCGCCCAGCGGAATAAGATGTTTTGCCCGTTTCGACCGTCTCGGCACGACATTTTAAACCATGCGCTTATCTAAATATGCATCCATTCTTGGCATTTAAGTAAATTTTCAAACTTCTAGAGAAATAAAAGGATAGATAATAATTTGTTGGTGCAAGGAGCACTAGATGATTGAACCTGAGTTTTGATATTGACAAAGGGTTCAAAGTTAACTCTTATTGTTATTCTGATGAGGTTGAACAAATGTGCAGAAAAGTCCTAAGTGATCTTAGACAAGGTAAAAATCCTAGTGAATATTAGGCAGGTGGAAAATCCTAGTTGCAGCTAGGCAAGAAAGTCCGAGGGATTGGGCAGAAATCTTAGCAGGTCAAGGACATCAGGTGGAAAATCCTAAAGTCTCTCGGATGTTGAGCAAAAATCCAAATGGTCTGGAGGACTGATTTGGCACCGGGTAAACTCTCATGAGTGGAGTAGGTGAGGGTGTGTTCCCCGTAGAAGGAACAGTATGCGTCGGTTCGACTTAGGATTTCAGAGAAATTCAAAAGTCAGAACTAGACAATCTCTAGACTTTCAAATTATCTTTATTTTGACTCTGCTAACTCTTTGGTGTTGGAAATATTATTTGTGTTAGACTAACATTGGTTGCAAAAGCAAATTGAAGAGGTTGGCCGAAGCCCTCTGTGTTTGAGGCGCAGAGGCACCTCCTGTGCGATGGAGACGCTTCGATGTAGAAGGCGCAGAGGCGCCTCAGTTCGAGGATGTGCCTTCGTGCAAATCAGATTCAAAGATAGACTCTGCTTCAACGCCTGCTGCATGGAGGACTCGTGGCGTCTCCGTTTGGATAGAGGTGCCTTCGGTCAGATAAGAACCAGGCTTTTTGACGCTGATCCTGATTGAGTTGGAGATGCCTCCAATTGCTTGGAGGCGCCTCAGTTCACCTATATAAGTACAGTGCCGAACAGTACTCACAACACCTTCTAAGACTTCTGTTCTTGCGCACTGCTCCGAAAAGCTCCCGTCGACGCTCAAATGCTCCTCCGACAACAATGCCTAAGATACTATTCCAAGTTATTGGTATAATCATTTTGTTTATTGTACTTTCAATTCCATATATTTGTAATCATTCGAAGTTTTAGTGGATTGCCCATCGAAAGCACTCAATCAATGTGAACCTTGGAGTAGAAGTCGTCAAAGGCTTCGAACCAAGTAAAAAATGAAGTGTTAGTATTGCTTTATTTGTTCTCTTAATTCTCTTTCCGCTCCGCTTTCTCAAACACTTTACGAAAAAAAAGTGAAAAAATCATGAGCGCTATTCAACCCCCTCCCTCTAGCGCTTTCAATCCTACATAACTGTTGAAGGTAACTGATGATTGTGGGGTCTTTTTAAACAATCTAGCAGATTCAACCTTTCTTTGGTTAGACAATTTTCAAAAAGATGATAAGTATATTCCTGTCCTTTCAAATGGTTTTCACAATCATATTTATTGGTTGCAAACTAGAATAGGACTGAATTGTGCCATTGCAGGTGCATAGTGTTCCAAATCATATAAATTGGTTCTAAAGTTAGAATGGAGCTCAAATGGTAGATCAATAGTGTGTGGATATATATACAAGGGTTGTTACCTTAGTTACCTTGTGAGCACCATCTGTAATTTTTTTTTAAAAAAAGCTTAAATACTATAATCAAATTATAAATTCTAAATCCTAAGCTCTAAAAAACTAAAGGAAAAAAAATATACATGATGCACACAAGGTGATCGCCATAAGATAAGTAGAGTAACAAAATTCATATATATATATAGACACACACGAGGTGAGTCCAAGTTTGGCATAATAATTGTTTATTTAGACAATCTGAGTGTCATTTAGTTTCATTTCTTTCTCAGATTCCTTCAATTTATTGTCAGTTAGTTTTACCTTTTCTTTCTCAGGTTTCTTTTGTCAGGTTCCTTGATTTATTGTGATGTTCCTTGGTCCTTCACCTTCATTCCTTTGTAAATTTTTAACGTAATCGACTACAATTCTGACTCTTCAAACAATTTCAGTTTCTATAACTAGATAGGCTCAATGGTGTTTGCAAAATTTGCCCTTGTTTTTTCGTTTATAGGGAATTTGGGTGACAAGATTTCCATTTTGATTCCCAAGGTTAAACCATCTCTGAAAGAGTGAAGGTTTATGTTTTATTTATTGGTGAACTCATCCTTCTGAAAAACTTGTGCCATAACATGTGTAAGAGCTCTTGACAAGTTGTACAAAAGACTTTCCTCCTTTTCCTTGTTAATTGTCATTTTGATTGAACCTTACACTGAATAATATTATTTAAACATCCTAATATATTCTCTCAAGTCTTATTGAACCCTTGGTTTTTAACTCTATATATCCTTCTTGCTTTTATCATCAATTTATGGTTGATATATCAACCTGGCAGTGGATGGATCTCGTCCATGTAATTAGTTATGAAGAAGGAACGCAAGACTACTTTTTCTGAAAGGGATTTATTACAAGCTTACTTGCCTTTTACCCACCCAAGCTTTGCTGTGATGATTTACAGATTTCTTACATGCTTACTTGCCTGTGACATGTATAATCTGCTATAACAAACAAAACTCTCGTGAAGTTTGTTGGAAGGATCCTGACGGCTTGCCAATAACTTCCAAAGTTTTGTTCTACAATAAGTACATTCTTCTCATTAGTTTACGTGTCTCCTAAAACTTGACAATAGTTGGTGTTGTCTTCACAGGTAATTAGAGAGGGCGAGGAGCCAGAACAGTTCTTAAATCACTTATTCTCTTTCCACCAAGCTAAGGAAGGCATTCATTGAAGACGCAGAGATGTGTAGGTGAGATCTAACGTTCTTTGCAAGCATTAGCAATTCATAATTCCTGATGGAAGATGTGCATAATGTTTTATTTGCGATTTAATTCATTAGGAAAATGGTATAACATGGTAAAAAAATGGTAAACCAGGCCGAACCCGAGTGGCCGGCTTGGTCCCAAGGAAGTTTCCCCCGACCGTTGAGGTAAATCAGGAAGTGCTTGCGGAAAGCCTAGCATTCCATGTGTTTCATTTGAAGGAATTTTTTTTACAAATACACTGTAGCTGGTATCGAAATGCGGATGCTTGGGTGACAACTTATCATCCTTTTGTTATACCGTTGTCCCAGGGGCAACTGTGTAACATAGTATTTAGAACCTCTAGTAGCATCAGCCATCACCATGATGTGTATGGAGCTGGACGTTGGAAATTATGGGAAATAATTTTTAGGTGAAAATAGCACTCTATGTGGCAAAAGGAACTCGCTCACCCTCTGCTCTCTAGTTTCTTACAACAGTTGTCATTTTCAGGTTTATTTTGCATTTGACTAATTTGTCACTCCTGTATTCATGAATGACAAGTACAAAAGGTTCAAACGGCCATTTTAAAGATAAAAGTAGTGTTCCAAGCTTGGGTTGTACCCTACGCTCGGCCTATTCTAAGAACAGCCATGGGCCATAACCAATTAGGTTCAAGGCCATGTCCAAAAGCGTTGGGAATGCCGAACATGATCCTACCAGAGCACAATTGCTCATGTTGTGCCGCCTAACCTATTTGACATCTCTAATTGAATCATACCTGCATTAGTGTGTTTATTATAATAAAAGTTTGCAAGTTATATATCTACTACTCTTGGTTTTTTGTTCAAGAAAGATATCATTGTTAATTATGTGTAATGTATGATTGTTTAACTTTTTAAAAGATATCACAGTTGGAATAAAAATCTATAGAGGTCTCCAGAGAGAATCATATGGAGCCTTCATCATAACCACATCCATACATATAATGTGGCAGGTAGTGAAATGTGGACATTTGAGTTGAGAGATTAAGATGAAGGCTCCATGTGATTTTATTGCATATAGACTAGGGACATTATGAAGTCTGTTTCTATTGTAACTCTAAGCATATATTGACTTGCAATGTCTAACCAATGTCCCTAAATAAGGTCAATCTTGCATTGCCCCTTTACTGGATTTGGGAAATAGAATCTCAGTTATCTTGCCTAACGATGGTTGGGTTGGTCACAATGTCCATGATGTTGTACAAGTGAAACATCGACCTACACATCATTTAAAGACGCAAAATCTATCAAATGCCCAAACATGCCTTAACATTTAAGAACCAAGAATGAGTCTGTTTAAACATTGGTTTGAAGTATATTTAATTATTTTTTTTCACTTAACTAAGATTTTTTCATGTATAAGTTTATTTGGATGTTTTGTACACTAAGCACAAGCAGTTTTAACTCAAGGACTAAACCGATCGGTAATCAGATAGAAATCATGCACGAGTTTATAAAACATTCGAAGGTTTAACGGGTAATGAATGCAGTTTTGTAATCAAGCTTCGTGAAGAGGCAATTCTATCATAAATACTGGGCTTGTAGCATTTGCCAGCACGTTCCGCAAAAGCAGAAATTTAATATGCTATGAAAAGTCTTGGCAAACTAAAATCTTCAGGACTGCTGATGGTTTAAACTCCGAATTCATTCAAAGCTGTCAGAATGTCATCAAAACTGACATTTTCTAATTGCACACAGCACACATCACCAAAGTTGACTTTGAAACGGCTTTTTGATAAGGTGAACTGGTCAAATTTGATATTGATACTCTATAATAGTAAAAGATGAATACGTTCATCCCTAACGTTCCCGTCAATTCGTCTCAGGGCTAATACGGAGGAGGTAAATCACGGGTAGCTACTAGCTGGACTATTAACCTTTGAAATAGTGACTAACACATAAGGGAGATATTTTATCTCGACTTTGTCGAGATTTGAACCCCAGATTTTATGATGGCAACACTTTATGTGTTAGTCACTAGACCGTCCTAGAGGGACGATATTGATACTCCATGATCTATCAATTGGCTGTACTTAAATAACCTGCCTATGCATTCGTCTCCCATGATGATCGAATATGCTGATGACACATTAATGTTTGATCCAATATAGACAAAAGCCCTGATACGACGGCAACTAAGAATTAGTCTCTTCCCCTTTAAGTGCAAAAATATATCAAGACTGAGTTCTGATATCATTCTAAGCTTCCAGAGTTCTTATTTTATACGTTTGCCACCCGAAGTCAAGTCAAATGAGTTGTAAAGTAAACTAACGACATCCCTTATCTAAGGTGTGATGTGTCACCTCACCTGATGGGACCACTGTTGGATAATCCGATCAAAGATGAATTAGTAGTTCGAATTGAAATTATAAATTAAGTCAGATAATTTTATATTGTTAGGTAGAGAAGGAAGAATTATTTGAAATGATTGAATTGGTTGAAAAATTAAGTTGTAGTACAGAGTTTAAGTGCAGACTTCCAAGTATAAAGTTTATGTGCAGACTTGACTTGAGAAAGTCCCGACTTCCTAAGTGTAGTCTCCCGACTAGAGAGTCCGAGTTGCAGAAAACTGTAGAGTCTGGGTGGTAGACTCCTGACTTCCTGAGTGTAGACTCTTGATTTCTCGAGTACAGACTCCGAGTTGTAGAAGACTGCAGAGTTTAAGTTGCAGAAGATTGGAGACTTCCGAGTGCTAATTGTTGGATATATGTGAATGAAAAAGATGTGGAAGATGCATGAAGCTCCAATGTGAATGAGACTTTAGTTTCACATTAGGAGTTTCAAAGTATATTAGTTGTTTTAGATTGAGTCACATGCATTGATGATGAGAACAAATGCATGGGGAGATGCTCTCTCTCGCATGTGGGTGCAGGGGGGGTGCAAATCTAGGGTATGGATTGCACTGAACTCAAGTTGACTCGTGCGTGAGCATGACCTGTGCGAGCCGAATGCCGGACTAGTCGGGACAAAATTTATCCAAGTGGAACAACCAACAGTCAAAAAGTTGAAGCTCTCCACATACGTTTCCCCTTTTCTTCTGTCGTGCATCCCTTGCTTGGGGGAGTGCCCGTGATAGCAGTCGGTGCCTCTCAGTTCACTGTGACCATAAGTGTTTGGTGAGAATCACGGTTCACCGTTGTATCCTGGGAAACAAACGACCCAAGAAAGCCTTGAAGCACAGTCAGAGGTGGGACAAATCTGTTTCAAGGAAACTGCGTTCATCACAGTCCTCGGTACGCTCAGTGCACTCACACGATTACTCTCTTAGTGCACTTGCCTAGCTGACTTCTACACTTCTCTCGCCCGGTTGTTTCGTGCGTCCGGTAGAAGTTTGCTCGGCCGCTCGCTCAGCAGTTCGCTCAGTCGCTCGCTCAGCAGTTCGCTCGGTAGTTCGCTCAGTCGCTCGCTCAGTTTACTTAGCCTTGTCGCTCGCACGGTCTGCTCGGCAGTAAGCTCGCTCGACCGCTTGGTCGATTCGCTTGGCCAAAGGCTCACTTGCCCGATCGATTCACTTGGCCAAAGGCTCACTTGCTCGGTCGCTCGTTTGTTCGGCTGCCCTTTCGCTCGTTCGGTCGCCCTTTCGCTCGTTCAGTCGCTCTACTGCTTTGTCCGACCGACCACTTGGCTGTATCGGTCGTCCGACCGCACATTCACTCGGTCGCCTGGCCTACTCGCTCAATCTATTTGCTCGGTTGACCCTGAGCTCACTCGGCCGTCTACTAGCTCGGTTAACTCACGCAACCGACCTCTCGCTCGACAAATCGCTCAATTCGCTCGCCCAACCAGACACTTGCTAGACTCTCGCTCGACCACTGTAAAGCATGCGATCGACACTTGGTAGACACCAGCCCTTGCTAGCAGCCTGAGATTATCAGCTCAGGTCATTTCAACAGATAAGTTGAATTTAAGTTTATATATTTAAATTCAGCTAAATTCTCAAATATCTCCGATAGATTGTTTTGCCCAACAATCTTG
>JBBMJZ010000027.1:10011930-10022011 GCA_037833815.1 Zingiber zerumbet
TGGCATAAGCTATATATCGCTTCAACTGTGCAGTCGTGAATGCAGGAGCAAGCGCATCCTCACGCCTCTGACGAACTTTCACAGCCGTGCTTTGTACCGGAATCCAAGGTTTGCTGCTGGAATATTTCACAGCAAAGCCTTCCTCTCCCTCACATCCCCTAAATGTCGATGCACAGTACACAACACCCTGCTGCAAATCCTTCTCTACGGTTCAGTTCAAGGTGAAGTCAAGATAGAGATCACAAATGCAACAACAATAACCTAATCTTACCTCAACATGGATCTAGGACACAGAGAAAAGGCTCGGCAGAACCTGGTGGCCGGCGATAGTGAGGTCGGCAGTGGCTGGAGGCTAGGGCAGAGGGAAAATTGGCCGGCGCTAGGGCATAAGGACGGTGGCGAGCGAAGGACACTGCAGGAGGGCAGTGTCGGAGATGGCTAGGGCAGAGTGGGACGGCGGCGCTGCAAATCTAGGGCACAGAGTTGCTCTTGTCCGTCGGCGTCGGTTGTGGCTACCGGAAGACGCAATAGGGGCGAGGGAGGCAGCAGCGCTAGGGCTCGGATGCCGAAAGAAGGAGAAGGTGGCCGGCGTCGCTGGCGGCCTGGCTTCGGGCAGCGGCTCACAATGGCAGTAGCGTCAGGCGTACGTGAGGAGCAAGGTAGCCGGCACTCATGTGGTATCGTCGGAAGAGAAAGGAGAGGAAACAGAGGGATTAGGAGAAGCTTTAATCGCGGCGTGCGGCGGTTGTTGCGGCGCCGGTTGGGAAGAGCGGTTAGGGCAGAGGGAAGAATCGGGCGTGAGGGTTCGGCGGGGAAGAAAGGAAACGAGGAATAAAAGAAAAAGAGAAATAGAAAAAGAAAAGGAATTAAGAAAATAAACACTTCCTCACTTAATTGGGGTAGTCTAAACAGACTTTCCAGGGCCTCAGTTTTTATCCCTATAAAATCGTCCATACGATCTCTGAAAAATTCCTAGAAAATTTTTAAAAATTCCGGAAAATTCCCTTATGCCTATTCACCCATTTTCGGTATTTTACAGCAGGAGCCGCGACCAAAGCATCGTGCAGCATAGCGGCAAGGCAGGAGCAGGGGGTGCGAGTTGGTCGCGCAAGCCGCAACAACCGCGTGACGCCGGCGGATGCGGTAAGAGAGGCCATCTCAATAGGTTGTATGGAGAGAAGAGAAAAACTAAATGAGTACCTGAGATTTGCCGAGGAGATCGTCGTTGCGTCCGTCACCTTCTTCGCTCGACGTTTCTCTTTTGTCGCACGAACGAAATAAAACAAACCTAATCCCTTTAAACAGATAATAACAAATGCAAATTTAATGTTAAAATAAAAATTTTAAAACATTTAATTATATTAACGTAGATAATAAACTTATTAACCTAACCCCTTTAAACTCAGATAATAACAAATGTAAAGTTAATGTTAAAATAAAAAACTTAACCCCTTTAATTATATATAATAAACTTATTATTTATTTTAGTATATATCCTAGGCCTATCAAAAGATAGTATATTATTAAATATTTAATATGTTTTTTTCTATAATTTTTAAATTATCAATAATCTCAACACAAATTATAAATTAAAAAATTTTATTAAGTTAAATTTGTAGATATATTTTTCTATGTTATTATATATATATATATATATATATTTATATTCGATCCGTGTCGTGGCTGTTCCGTGAAAAGATTTTGGAACTAGAACGATAAAGTCTATAACGATTATCGTGACCATTCCGACAAACCATATTCAAGAAAATTGGAGACAAATATTCTTTTACCGTCTTATTTGAATGTCTTATATAATTATATTTTTAACCGTCTTTATTATGTGTCTTATTTAGTTGAATTTGAGACAAAATCTTAAATACTGTCTTAAAATTAATGTCTCCATGTAAAATTTTGAGACGTCTATTATTACTGTCTTAATTACTTAGTATTTGAGACGAATTTTGTGACTGTCTTAAAATATTTGTCTCAAAAGCCTAGTTTTCTAGTAGTGCCTCCACATTATTCGGGATGCCCTCAAGGCCATTGAGGGCACCCTCGACCCAGTCTACTTGACTATTTCGAGTATCGATAAAGTTTTATCCAATGCCTCGGCTGGAGGCACCCCAACCCCTTTGGAGGTGCTCTCAAGGCTCGAGATAGGATTTTCAGGAGCTATATAAAGGCCCCTGGAGCTAGGAAATTATTCATTCAACTCTGTAATCAATTCCTAGCAACTTGTGAGCTTTCTTAGTATGTAAAAAGGTTTCTCCGCCTACAGTGAAGGAGATTTATAGTGCGTTTTTTCAACTACCTTTGATCAACAACCATCTAGGTTGTAACCAAGTAAAACACTGAGTCTTCTCTTCTCTACTTTACTTTTATTTCTGTTTTATTTTATTATTATTGTTATTCTTGAGTTGAAAGAACGAGGAGGGTCTTGTTTTATTTGCAGGCAATTCACCCCTCCCCTATTGCCAGCCCCGCTACACCAACAGTTTTATCTTTCTTAGTTAACATTTTTCTTGATTTTATTGTCTATCTACTTGAATTCTCACTTAGGACTTTATATGCATGACGAGGACTTTAAGTGACAAATTATTTGAACTCGATCCATAGATTGAAAGGACTTTCGAGCTTTGAGGATTCAGGAGAGAACATCAGAAGTTTCTGAGAGGGGGTCTTCACACTTAGACACTTCGATGGCAGAGAATAACCGAACTATGAAGGAGCTTATAGCTCCAGATGAGGCCTACAAGTATTCTTGTATTACTTATCCATACTTGGCAAGAGACTTTGAGCTTAGATCTGGTTTGATTTATCTGCTTCCCAAATTCCAAGGTTTATTAGAAGAAGATCCCAACAAACATTTATATGAGTTCCATGTGGTTTACTTTACCATGAAACCACAGGGCATTTTAAAAGAAGACATCAAGTTAAGGGATTTTGCATTCTCTTTATCATAGACAGCTAAAGATTGGTTGTATTACCTTCTAGCTGGATTGGATTGATATGAAGAATACATTCTTGGAGAAATTCTTTCCAGTATCAAGAACTGCAACTATTAGGAAGAGTATCTGTGGCATTCAACAAGTGGTGGGAGAGACTCTTTACGATTACGGGCAGAGATTTAAGAAATTGTATTCAAGTTATCCTCAGCACCAAATTAATGACCAGTTACTTGTTCAATACTTCTATGAGAGTTTGTTATCTATGGACAGAAATATGATAGATGTAGCAGCTGGAGGAGCTCTAGTGAACAAAACTCTAAAGCAAGCTAGAGAACTTATTTCAAACATGGCGGAAAATTCACAGCAATTTGGGAATAAACACACTTACCACAAGAGGAGTTGGAGAAATTCAATTGGTATCTAACGAGCAAAAGGAGATTAGGAGCTCATTGATGGAATTAACAACTTCAGTCAAGTAAATGTCATTGAACAATGCTAGCCAAACCTCTACTTTTCCAACAGCTACATTTTCACGTCAAGCGATGAGAGTTTGTAGCATATGTTCAAGTCAAGAACATACTTCAAATTTGTGGCCTAGTCTTCAATAAGATGAATCAGTAACAACTTTCGCTAGATATCAATATCAATCACAAAGATATTATCCTCACTCACCCACTTATAATTCAAGTTGGAAGGATCATCCTAACTTGAGGTATGGAAATCAGCACTATCAACAACTCCTTCAATAGAATTTTCAACAGCCTTTCCAACATTATCAGCAGCCTTTCCAACATTTTTAGCAGAATTTCCAGCCACAAGGTTAACAAATTAGTAACGAGCAGTTTGCACAAAATTTTCAACAGTCGACTCAGAATTTTTAGCATGCATAATCTTCACAAAATTTCCAAAACTTCCAGCAGCCAAATTCTGCATATTCAACTCCATCGAGACCCAATATGACTCAAGGCAGCCACAATAACTCTTTTGTAGCAAATGCACAGGAATCAAAGATTGAGGAGCTCATGCAATAGATTTTGCAACAGCAACAACATCAGCAAAGGACTGATTCAACATTGCAAAATATAGAGAGGTAAATTGGGCAACTAGCTACTAATATTAATTAGATGCAAGCTCAGGGATCAAGTCATTTGCCTTCACAAACAACTCCTAATCCTGAAGGGAATGTTAGTGCATTGACTCTTAGAAGTGGGAAGACAATTTTGGATGTGGCTTCAAGTGGAGCAAATTATGCTGGAAAAATTCCAACAACGCAAATTCCAGTTTCAAGTGGCGCTGTTCTAGATTTTCCAGCAACCCAATTTTCTAAAAATTTAAGCTCCAGTCCAATTCATATTGAACCAATGATTTTAGTTCAAGAAAAAGAGAAGAGTTGCAAGAATCCAAAAAATTCCAGTAGCTCCATTCCAGCTAAATAAGTTTTGATTCTAGTAGCAATTCCATATTCTAGAATCTAGCACAGCAAAATTCAAATCATGTAGGAGCCGAGCCCAATATTCCCTTACATTTTCCCCAGTGCAAGGTTCAAGCTAGGAAGAATATGGAAGAGGAGAAAGTTAGAGAATTTCAAGATCTTGTAAATTTATTTAGCAAGGTGGAAGTCAATGTTCCTTTGTTGACATTGATTAAGTAAATTTCAAAGTATGCAAAATTTCTCAAGGATCTTTGTGTGCATAAGAAGAAGTTGAAGGGGAATGAGTTGATTAACATGGGCAAGAATGTATCAATATTCATTCAACCAGTTCCTCAGAAATGTGAAAATTCTAGAGTTTTTACTGTTCCTTGTGAGATTGGAAGTAATTTGTTTGAGGATGCCATGTTGTATTTAGGAGCGTCAATCAATGTCATGCTAAAATCAGTTTTTTAGACTCTTGGAATTGGACCATTACAACCTACAGGAGTGGTAATTCAGCTAGCTAACCGTAGTCAAGCTCACCCAGCTAGAGTGATTGAAGATGTATTAGTGAAGCTGAGAGAACTCATTTTTCCTGTAGATTTTTACATCCTAGATATGGAGGGAGATTTTCTTGCAAATAGATTCTCACTTATTCTTGGAAAATCATTCTTGAAAACTGCAAGAACAAAAATTAATGTTCATGCGGACACACTTTCTATGGAGATAGAGGCACGATGGTCCAATTCAGTATCTTAGATACCATGAAGTATCCCAGGGAAGATCATTCTATTCTTAATGTGGATATCTCAGAGGAGTTTACTAGCATGGAATTATTTTCTGATGTTGATTCATTTTTGGATCTTTCTGAAATTCATGAGTGTGAGGATTGCTCTGAAGCTTTAGAGGATGGTATGGTACTGAGAGCAAATGATTCGGAACTTACTTTTGTTTCAGGTTCGGTTGAAAGAGGATATAAAAGTGTAGGGGATTGCTTAGCTGAAGCATTAGCCCTAGGATCACCAAGAGAAAAGGATGAAAGTGTAGGGGATTGCTTAATGGAAGCACTACCCCTAGGATCACCATCTATTGATGAGTCACAGCTTGAGTTAAATCTACTGTCTCAGCATTTAAAGTATGCACATTTGGGAGATAATCAGCAATTACCTATTATTATAGCCTAGAATTTAGAGCCAGAGCAGGAGACGAGATTATTAGATATTCTAAGACAGCACAGAAGAGCTATTGGATGGACACTTGTTGATATTCATGATATCAGTCCTTCTATTTGTATATCCCGGATTTATTTAGAGGAGGATGTGAAACCAGTGAGATAGCCGTAAAGAAGACTTAACCCACCAATCCTTGACGTGGTAAAGAAAGAGACGACTAGACTTTTGCAGGAAGGAATCATATACCCTATTTTTGATAGCAAATGGGTAGTCCCATCTATGTGGTCCCCAAGAAATCAGGAGTGACAGTGGTATCAAATGAATAGAATGAGTTGGTGTCCACTAGAGTGAAAAATTGTTGGAGATACGTGGACTACAGGAAGCTGAACCAAGCAAGCAAGAAGGACCATTATCCCTTGTCTTTTATTGATTAGATGTTAGAGAGGCTGGCTTGTAAGTCATATTATTGTTCCCTGGATGGATATACAGGTTATTTTCATATTTACATCGATCCAAAGGATCAGGAGAAGATCACCTTCACTTGCCCTTTCGGAACATTTGCATACAGATGCATATCATTTGGACTTTACAATTCTCCAGGGTCTTTTCAACGATGCATGGTAAGTATTTTTGGTGATTTATTTGAGCATTGCATGGAAGTGTTCATGGATGATTTTTCTATGTATGGTTCATCTTTTGATGCACGTCTGGGAAATTTGTCTAGGGTTTTATATAGGTGTATTGAAACTGACTTGGTTCTTAATTTTGAAAAAAATATCATTTCATGGTTGAGCATAACATTGTTTTAAGTCATATAGTCTTTAGGAGAGGTATTGAGGTAAATCCTACTAAAATAAGTGTTATATCTTCTTTATCTTACCCCGCATGCGTGCGGGATGTTCGAGATTTCCTTAGTCATGTAGGTTTCTAAGGAAATTTATTAGAGACTTCAATAAGATTACTCTTCCATTGACTCAATTGTTGTAGAAGGATGTAGCTTTTTATTTTGATCAAAGGTGCAAGGAAGCCTTCGAGAGGTTGAAGGAAGCTTTAATTTTAGCACCAATCATCAGGCCACCGAATTGGACTCTTCCATTTGAGTTGATATGTGATGCTTCAAACCATGCTGTAGAAGCTGTACTTGCATAGAAAGTAGATGGAACACCACATGTGATTTGTTATGCTTCAAAGACTTTAGATGCAGCTCAAGCAAACTACACCATGATAGAAAAAGAGCTTCTTTATATTATTTTTGCTTTAGATAAATTCAAATCATATTTACTTTATTCTCATGTGGTTGTATTTTCTGATCATGCAGCTTTGAAGTTCCTCCTGAAGAAGCCGGATGCCAAGCCTAGATTGATAAGATGGATGCTTCTGCTTCAAGAATTCGATACAGAGATACATGATAGAAGCAGAAAAGAAAACTTAGTGGCAGATCATTTAAGTAGGTGTTGGTGCGGGAAGCATCCGACGATCGAACCCAAGTTTTGATAATGGCAAAGGATTCAAAGTTAAGGTTATTTGTTATATGATATGTGTGAATGAGTTTGCAGGAAAGCCCTAACTACGGTTAGGCATGTGGAAAACCTTAGGGGGTGGTAACCCTAGGTGGTGGAAAACCCTAAGGGGCGACAATCTTAGGTCCTAGGGGGTGGTAACCCTAGGTGGTGGAAAATTCTAAGGGGCGACAACCTTAGGTCCTAGGGGTAAGTGGCGAAAAACCCTAAGAGGTGGTAACCCTAGGTCCTAGGGGGTGGCAACCCTAGGCAGAAAGTCGAGTCGATCTGGAGGATTGGTCTGGCAACAGGTATGCTCTCCTGAGTGGAGTAGGTGAGGACGTGTTCCCCGGAAGAGGGAACACTAGGCGTCGGTTCGACCTAGGGTTTCCAGTTTGAAATTCGAAGTCAGAACCGGACAATCCAAAAACTATCAAGAAATTTCTGTTATTATGTGTTAATTTTGTTTTACATGATATGTTGTTGTTTTGTGCACTAACATACTTTGCAGAGACAAAAGAGTAAAGTTTACCTCGGATGAACAGTACCCGATGTGTCCTCCATGGAGCTTGGAGACGCCTCGGGTGCAAGACAGAGGAGTCAGCGCAGCAGAGCTGGAAGTGCCCTCATGGAGGCTTGAGGCACCTCGGACATCCTTAAGGGTGCCCTCAAGAAGCATGGAGGCGCCTTAAAGTGGATGAGCGATGGAGTCAGGCTCTATCCACATGCGGCTTACCCGGGGATTGGAGGCGCCCTCAACAAGCTTTATAAGGAGATCTCGACCAGCACTTTGATATAACTCATTCCAAGTGATTCTTCTTCCGTGTGCTGCTCAAGAGACGATCCAGAAGTGCTGTAGCAACACCCCAACGACCAGGAGCTTCAAATTCAGTATTTCTGTTGTTGGTATAATTCAATTATTGCTTTACTTGTAATATTCTTATTGTAAACATTTGCGCTATTATAGTTGTTGCCCAAAGCAAACGCTCAACAAGTGTGAGCCTTGAAGTAGGAGTCGCCCTAGGCTCCGAACTAAGTAAATCTTAGCTCTTCTGTGTGTGTGTGTTTTGTTTTATTTCGTTGTGCTTAACTCTTTAAGTTTTCCAAATACGAAAAGTGAAAGCCACGAGCGCTATTCACCCCCCTCCCCCCCGTCTAGCGCGTCTCAATCCAACAATTGGTATCTAAGCAGGGTCGCTTCGATTTGGTGCAACCATCAGTCAAACACATTCTTTTGTGGTAATTTTTTGTTTTTCGGAGTCGATCAGAATCGGTATTTTTATTGCCTTCCGATCCAGTTTTTTGTAATCGAATTCTTTTCTCAAGTCGGTGCAACACCACTCGAGATCAGACTTTATTGTTTCTTTTAAAACCACACTACTAATCCAGGATAAAATCCTAGGACAAGTTTTTCTATTTTTCTTTGTGTAGTCGATCTCGTTCCTATGACACTCCAAGAAGGCTATAGCATTGCCCGACCTCCGCTCTTCACCGGAGAAGATTTCGCCTACTGGAAAGGCCGAATGGAGTCATTCCTCCAAATACATTTTGAAGTCTGGATGATCATTAAAACTGGTCTGAATCTTCCAACTGACGACGTTGGCAAACCAATCTCGTGCGAGAACTGGGATGCAGTACTCATAAAGAAGGTAGAAGCGAACGCCAAAGCAACATGTACACTTCAATGCAGACTACCCAAGGAGGAGCTGAACCGTGTTGGCCTGTTCTCGAGCGCCAAAGAACTGTGGCAAAAGCTGATCGAGCTGCACGAGGGCACGTCTGATACGAAGGTAAGTAAGCGTGACTTACTACTTAATAAATTGTATAATATTAAAATACAGGAAGGTGAGACGACTAGCCAGCTCCACCCCTGAATACAAGATCTACTCAACGGGCTTCACGCGATCGGATAGAAAGTGGAAAAACGCGACATCCTAAGGTATGCCTTAAATGTCTTTCCGAGGAATACCTTGTGAGCATCCATGGTAGATGCTTACAATGTTTCTAAGGATCTCTTCTTAATTAAACTAGATGAACTATTTGCTGAATTTGAATTGCATGAACAAGTTAACGCTCAATCAACCGAGAAGGGTATAGCTTTGATTGTAGGTACAAGCAGAGCACGCGAACCAAAACCAAGACGCAGAATCGAACCAGAGACAGAAGAAGAACTGGATTCGAACGACGACGACGACGACGAGCTCACAGTCGAACTCGTCAACTTGGTAAGAAAGCTCTATAAAAAGAAGAAGGGCTTCAACAAGAAGGACGTCAAGAAAGTGATCCAGTCCAAGGAGGCCCAACCAAGCTCAAAGGTGAAGTTCGAGGTGACATGCTATGGCTGTAACCAAAAGGGGCACATCAAAGTCAACTGTCCGAACCAGAAAGATGCAAAGAAACAAAGAAAGAAGAAAGCTCTGAAGGCGACCTGGGACGAGTCTTCTTCAGAAGAGTTCGATGATGAAGAACTCGAATAGATGAGTTTCCTTGCAATGACGACCTGGGACCAAATCAACAAATCCGGAAGCGAGGACGAATCAGAAGCTGAGTCCGAGAGAAGCCACGAATCCGCGCGTATCCATTTCTGAAGGGCCCAACCCCTCTGTAAGTACCTCTCGGTCGTACAATTTAGTTAATTATTTAATGCACAAATTAGCAAAATCTAATGTTCAGATCAAGTCACTTCTAAAGGAGGTCAAAGTCCTTAAAGAAGTGACTAACTCTGAATCCTTGACTGACTCTGTTCAGACTGGAACCTCAACTCAAGTCAAAAAACTTGAGGAAGAGAATTCCAGCCTGAAAACTCAAGTCAAGGATTTGAATATTGCATTGGAACGGTTTACACTGGGTTCCAAGAATCTTGACTTGATTCTTAGAAAACAGAAGACCGTATGCAATTGATCCGGACTAGAATTTAAAGCTAAAAGAAAGTACCAGTCTTATCTATCGCTTGTTAACAGACTAAATAGAAAGGTAGTCTAAGCATGGGTACCTAAGTCCAACTTGGTCAATCAAGTTGGACTTGGTCAATATTGGGTCCCCAAGGATCAA
>JBBMJZ010000027.1:10027986-10039040 GCA_037833815.1 Zingiber zerumbet
CTTCCTCCTTCCATCACCACCGGCCACTGGGGTTCATCCACCGTCATCCACTAATGCGCGTAGATTATATATGTTTATAGGCATTGTTTGACACATATCTACTTATATTTTATGAGTATAATCTATGTTTATTGCACCCTATTTCATTATTATGTCATACTTTCATTCTATTTGTTTAGATATATGCTCTTTTCTTGTTTTCATTGACATGATGCATTTTAAAGACAAAATGGAGCATTAGAGTAAGTCTGGAAGAGAATTCAGCAAATCATGGTCATGCCTTATTCACCAAGGCTGTGACGTAGGACCATGTCTTTTACTAGGGCCACGAAGCATGGTCATGTCTACTTCACAGGGCTTTGAGGTACGGTCATGCCTTTTACCAGGGCCATATCTACTTCACAGGGCCAGGAGGTAGGACCATGTCTACTTCATAGGGCCATGAGGCTGGGTTATGCCAAGGCCATGTCTACTTCACAGGCCATAAGGTAGGGTTATATCTTTTACCAGAGCCATGAGACATGGTTGTGTGTCTTCCCAGGAGCAAACTACACAATCACACACGGTGGTGGCTCCTCTCTAGAGAAGAACCAGGGGCAAATCGTGCCTCCCACTAGCAACTAATCCAAGGGTTCCCTTGTGAAACCACACATCCATGCCTCCCTTCTAGAGATGGTTCATAGGGCAGCCATACCTCTCCACCCGAGCCCATTCATGCTTCGGTCGTGCCTAGAGGCACAGTCGTGATACTGCCCAGGTAGGGGTCATGCCCCCAGCTAAAAAAAGGGAACTTCTCCCCTTTTAACCTATCCTTGGTTTGGGGCTCCGCCCCCTTCCTTTGGGAAGGGTTTTCCCCTCTAGGGGAAATCCTAGAGCCTCATTCTTCAAGCTGTCAATGATCCATCCTTCTACAGGGTAAGGAAACACTCCGAAGACATTTACAATGCAACGCTAAGCATCTCTTTTCCTTTATTCTCGGATTTTGGTTGTAAGAATATTTTGTTTTGTATCTTTGGTTTGTTTTCCTTTGTGATGTAGTAGATTCTCCAATTTTTAGGATGTAGGGAGTAATTATGATGTGTTGTTGATGCATAACCTATGTATTTGCTTATTTCCTTGTTCAATGAAGTGTTTATGACTTGTTCTATGTGTGTTGTGCTTTGTATCTGTTTGATAAAATGTGTATGTGGTGAATGTATATAGATGCGAGGGATTTGTCTCTATGCTAAGGTTGATTAGACTAGATAACTTGCGAAATCCTTAGTGATAGAGGATACCCATTCAACCGGATAGATGATGCCCTTAATGACAAAGACATCAATATTACCCCACTTTTTGGAGGCCTTGATATACAGACTAATCCTTTACTAGAGAGGCTATTAGAGTTTTGTGAGTTTTTCCTAAATTAATATTAGGAAGTGATTTGTGTAATCTAGCGATTGTATCTCTTTAACCGAACTTTTTAAGTTACCTTTTTTTACTTAATTGCATTAATATACCATTAGAAAGTAAAGTGAATAACTCTAGCGATTATATAACCGGAGACTAGTGACAGGGGATATCGCTTTAATCAGACTTTCTAGAGTTACTTATTTACTTAATAACATTAGAACTTGTGTTAACTCTACGGTATGGCCTGTGTGGGGTTGTGTCAAACTTTAGTTAGAATTCCTATACGAGTGTAAGCATGAAGTTAGGTAGATGAACAATTCATAGGGACATTAACTAACTCATAGTGAAACTAAAATCCAAGAAACATTCCCCAAAACTAAACTATGTCCCTCTTCCTCTCTCTCTCAACTCTCTCTCTTCCTTTCTCTCTCTCAATCTCACTTGCTCTCTAGTTCTTAAGCTTGCAATCAACTCTTGATCATCTAGATAATTTTCCGTTCGAGATTGATACTTTTATTACTTGATGACAACCGTGCATTTGCGGTATGACATTATCCACCAAGGTTAAGGGCTTTTCCTTCCTCATTCATTGACATTTGAGAAGCAAGGGGATTCCCTACTTCCTCCGAGAAGTGTCACCGAGCTTCAGCCATCACTTCATCTGCATATTGACACCACTCATCAACCACAGTAAACGACTACTAAAGATTAAAGGGGGTTCCCTTATCAACCGGTCATCTATTTTCCATTCCATCCTCATCCAATTTCACCCTCTTCCTCCCATAAGCTACAAATCTCTCCTCATCCAACACCAGCATGACATCTTAATCCACTGTCATCTATCAAGATTTGGGCTACAATGATCATCGGAGAAACGATGAGGATAGAGATTTTCTTACTTCCTCGGAATTCTGCTTCCTTTGGCTAGATCATCAACCTCATTTCCATCTCAGCTCAAGCCTTTGACGTTCATCACCGATGAGCTTAGGGTTGCCCTAGCTCAATTTGTAAGTAACCTTAGATTTCTAGATATGTTCATTGTTGGTTGTAATTCCCCTTTATATGATCAACTTGATGGTTCTGTTTCAATTCCCAGTTATATTTGATTTGAATTCAATTGAGTTAGACTTTGATTAAATTATCTTGATTAATTGCAATATCACTATTCATGTTAATCCCGTTTAATTCAATAAATTAGATTAGGTCAATTGTTGGCTTTCCAATTGCATGAGTGAGTTTGCTTTTGTAGTAAAGTTTCCTTTGTTTTCTATTCGATGTATATGTTAGATTAGATTAGTTTCGTTAATTGCTTTTTCGCTTCTTTAATTTGTTTTGATCGTAGTTTAGATTATATTAGGTTGTCTTCCATTACTCATCTTTAGCATTTACTGCTTAAAATCCAAAACTCTAATCCAATAATAATTTGATCCTAAGATTTGTTATGCATCGACTACTTTCCTTGTGAGAGACAATTCAGGTCATTCCTTATACTGCACTAGTGTAGAGAGGGGTTTCAGTAATCTTATTTGATATCAATTCATAACAAAAATAGGTTATATCAGTCCCATAGCTAGGGAGAAAGAAGAGGGGGGAGGAGGGGGTTTGATGGCTTATTGATTGAGGAAAGACAAGTAATAGGAGATAAACTATCGAAATGGTTGGGTTGACCAAAAGAGCTAGTTGATTCAATTAGAGCATGTAGGGCATATAGATAGGGCCCAATTGTGCCAGACAAGTCAAACACAACGAGTCAAGTAGTTTTGTCAAGCCAAGAAGCTTGAGTAGACCAGCTAGACAATCATGCTGGTTAGCAGGACATCTAGCAGACTAAAACATTTTTTTTTTATTATTACTTAAGTCAATACTTGAAAATTTTTATGACCTTTCCCTAAGTGCTAATGGGTTTATAAATAGAATCATCACTACCATCACGTGTGAGAATCTCATTTTAAAATTATTTGATCAATAGTTTCTTGATTAGATTTAGATCATAGATTTACTTTGTAGGCCAACGATGACTACTCAAGTTTCAAATTTATTAAATGGAGCAATGCCTAGTGGACAATTGGTTGTTCAAAGAATGAAAGGAAACTCATCCAACTCTTAGACCTGACTAATTTCAGAGGTGATTGACTTGACCTTACGGAAATTTCCAACCGTCCACTAGAGTAAATTAAGAAGCGCCCGCCGAGACTCATCCAACCAACAGATCTTCTTAGGTTTATCATTCTATTAGAGGAAAATTCTTACAGTGCATCATAGTTGAGATTCAAATCTTAGATGCCTAATTAATCCCTGAAAAACCCAATTACTATACCATAGGCTCGAGGCTGAGGATCTTACTCATTGCTAAAATAAAAGAATGACTATTAGAAATTTCACTATGATCCATGAAAGATCAATTCTCATCAAGAAGATACAAGGAGAAAGAAATTTATTAGATTGAAATGAGAGTTAGACTCTCTTTAATCTTTAAAAATTAGGTGCTCACAACAAAACTAGAGTAACCATTGAACCCTTTTATTCAATTCTAAAATTGGCAAGGTACCTATTTGTAGCATGCTTGACATGGTCCATGGGTGAATCGTGTTTAGTCTGACCTATTCGATAGGCCACTCCTATCTAGTCGGACTTGCAGATCATGTTAAGTATAGACTGATATGACTCGATTTCTTTTGAACTCTACTAGCACGACTCAAATTATGCGGGGGATATAATTGGAGAAGGTGGATGCTTGTTACCACATCTCTAGTAGTAATTAATAATTGATCCGGTCTAAGATCGAGAATGAGTAAACCATCGGAGGCGTGAAGTTGATGTTAAGTTAGCAATGCTCGAAGCGATTTTGAACGGGCTGATGGTGTGTGAAATTCGGGCCTATGGAACAATTAGAGAGGGTTAGAATGCAGTCTAAGATGGACCTAGTGTAGCTATTCCAATGCTCAAATCAGACCTTGATGATCAACAAACAAAGAAGAAGAAGAAGTGAAAAGTAGATAAATGTGTCCCTAGTTGTGCGCATATTTGTGCCAACAGGAGTGGACCTTTTTTTATGCTACATTCTTTTAGAGAGAGAGAGAGAGCACACATCTCTAGCTAACTATGTTATGGTTGAAGGGATGTCATATCCCCATTTAGCCATGTTTTGATTGGGACGATCCCATGTTGTCCCACGTTTTAATTGAGGGGATATCACATCGTCCCACATTCTGGTTTAAGGAATGTCACATTCTCCCACATTCTCTGTGTCTTTCATTAACCATGCCCTCCTCACTCAAGCGCAATGGACATTTTGAGTGGAGATGCTCAAGGTACTCAAGTGTTGAGGAGGTAGGCTTCTACTCCGAGTGAGGGGAGGTAGGCTTCTACTCCCGAGTGAGGGGAATTAGGCTTCTACTCCTAAATGAAGAGGTTGCCTTCACGTCGAATTAGAGTTAGATTTATGCCAGAACCAACTCGAACGCGACTCAGAGGATTGAGATCCCTATCTGTGGCTTAATTAAACCTGAACTCGATTTGACTTGACTGAGACTCCCTCTTAATCGACCTCATCTTATCTTATATTTGACTCTTAGATCAGCTTGACTATTGATCCATTGTGTCACGACTATCTCCACCCTCATCAATAACAATTTAATTAATAAGTAATAACTTATTATGATTTTAAAATGGTTATAATAAATTTAATAGTTTTAAAAATTATAATAAATTTCTGAAACATATAAAGTTTTATTAATATATTTAGAAACTTAAACCTTCGGAAGAGCTCGGCCGGGAAGCAGCCCACATGCTGTACCATAAACGCTGCTTCCTCTCCGCCGTCGCTTTGACGTCTGATCCCGTGCCCTCCTCCTTCGACGCCCTCCTCCAGCAATGCTCCGGTCTTCTCCAAATCAAGCAAATCCATGCCAAACTCCTCCTCTCGCCCCATCAACTCTCGCCCTTCTTGGCCGCCCGCCTCATCTCCGCCTACACCCGCTTCGGTCTCCTCGCCGACGCGCAGCACGTATTCGAAGCTGCCTCCGACCACCATGCAACCTCTCCCCTCCTATGGAACTCCATCATCCGCTCCACCCTCGCTCACTGCCGCCCACGAGATGCTGTCTCCCTCTACCAAAGGATGAGATCCATCGGCACCCTCCCCGACGGCTTCACGTTTCCCCTCGCCATTAGAGCCTGCTCCGCCCTAGAGAACCCCCAACTGTGTCGTTGCATACATAACCATGCTGCTTCCATTGGGTTTCAGTCCCATCTACACGTAGCCAACCAACTCATATCGATGTATGGCAAAATGGGCCGAATGGGCATTGCCAGAAAGGTGTTCGACGGGATGCCTTCCAGAAACATTGTTACTTGGAATACTTTGATGTCTGGATACTCGACAAATTGTGACCCTGAAGCAGCCTGTGATGCCTTCCGGCTGATGGAATCTGCAGGGCACACGCCGAACCCAGTGACTTGGACGACGCTGATGTCGGCTCATGCTCGATGTCAACAACATGGCAAGGTCCTGGACATTTTCAATGAGATGAGGACCCAGGGCGTCGAAGCCACTGCACAAGCAGTTGCCGTGTCTCTGTCTGTCTGTCCTTATGCTACCACTGCAGCATTGCAGAAAGGGAAGGCCATTCACTGCTTGGCCATTTTGTGCGGATTTGACGAATACCCCTTCGTCAGCAACTCCCTGGTTTGCATGTATGGCAAACTTGGCAACAGAGAGGACGCGAAGAGGGTTTTCCATGAGATGGAGGTACAGAATTTGGTAAGTTGGAACGCCTTGATCTCAAGCTATGCAGCTGGTGGTTTATGCAATGAGGCTTATGAAATCTTCATTGAAATGGAGGAAGCAGGAAACTTGACACCCAACGTGGTGACTTGGAGTGCAGTGATCGGCGGCTTTGCCTCCAATGGAATGTCTACGCAATCTCTGGACCTTTTCAGGAAGATGCAGGGAGTAGGAGTGAAGCCCAACTCGATCACACTTGCCACCATTCTATCAATTTGTGCAGAGCTATCAGCATTGCGTTTGGGTAAAGAGGTTCATGCTCACATCACAAGAGGCTTCATGATTGATGAGTTGCTGGTTGGGAATGCACTTCTTTCTATGTACGCAAAGAGCGGCTGCCCAAGACATGCACACATTCTGTTTGATAAAATGAAGAGCAAAGATTTGATCTCATGGAATACGTTGATCTCTAGTTATGGGATGTATGGATTGTGCAATGAGGCTCTTGAAACTTTCAATTGCATGATTAGAGTGGGTTGTGAGCCAGATGCCATTACCTTCATATCCATTCTGTCGGCTTGCAGTCACGCCGCACGTGTTTCAGAGGGTTGTAGTCTCTTTGATCAAATGGTGAGCAAATTTAGAATTATGCCAAGCATGGAGCACTACTCTTGCATGGTGGACATTTTGGGTCGAGCTGGATTGCTAAGACAAGCTAAGGAACTAATTGCAAGGATGCCCATGAAGCCTAATGCTTGTATTTTGGGAGCCATGCTGAATTCATGCAGAATACACGGCAACAGAGTAGTGGCTAAGGACATAGAGGCACAAATTCTGGAACTTGAAGGGCAAGCTACCGGCAACTACATGTTACTTTCTAATCTGTATGCAGCCAGTGGCAGGTGGGAGGACTCTGCAAGATTGAGAGTGATAACAAAGGCAAAAGGATTGAAGAAAAATTTAGGGCAGAGTTGGATAGACTTGAAGAGCAAGTTCTATGTGTTTTCAGCTGGATCCTTGTTGCCTCAAAATTCAAAGGATGTGTTTCTAGTTCTTGAAGGTTTGCGCCAGCAAATGCAGATGGAGAAGCTTGTGCCAGATGATGATCTGGCGATGCTTCATAATGTTTGTGAAGGAGAATGCTTGGCTGGCTAATGAGAAATGTGCCGATCCAGAGAGCTGGGCTTGTTGAGCCAACTCTATTCAAGCACAAGGGTGGCCAATCCTTTAAGACAGCAACATCAATTTTGTGCTGCTGAAACTTGATCTAAGAAGACACTTGCCTATCCACTACCTGAAATCATTGATATTACTGCACAGCCAGTTTTAGGTGAGGTTGAACTTGTTTATCTATTATATACTAATTGTTCTTGTTAATTTTGTTCCCCCATTCTAGCTTCTCTTCATGCTTGCTTTTAGGCATCCTTGCAATAGTGTCTCAGTCATTTTAGTTTTATGCTTCAATTCATTAAACTTTCTGTTCAGGTCCAATAAGAAGCAGCAAAACTTAGAGCTTCCTCAAAGGTATAGAACACTTGCATCTATCTGTGGATTTCTAAAGAGATCTCAAATTACAGATCTTCAGAAAGGTACACTTCTCCTGTTCTCTGATAGGAAAGAAATGCGCATCCACTTGACTACTTGTTCATGAGGATATGTACCACATTCTCTTAGATAATATTAGGTTGGGCTGCTAGTTCATAATCTTTAAGATTCTTTGAAGGTTTGATCACCAAATATATTCATATGATTTTGTCGAGGAAATGATCAACATAATGATCAATGTTTGTTTGGTTGGTGGTCGATTTTTATAAGGACAATATTGATGCAATAGAGTGCATTGCAAGTGAGGTGCTTATGCATCTCAAGGTCGTTTTATAATTGAGTTTTTAAGCCTCATTGACCATATCCAGCACACTAAACGACCAGCATCGAAGCATGATTGTGACCTACTCATCCAGAAAATGAAGATTTGACGCAAGGAAATCCTGTCGACAACCCCACTTCACCATGGCGGTTCTTATAAATAGACTAGACTCGAATTGAATCACTTGAACCATTAAATTAGTTTACTCTGAATTGAGCTGAACAGTCGATTTCAAACTAACCTGTCTGATAATGAACTGAACCTGGTGAATCCCATTTGAACTAAATGAGCCAAGTTGTCCAACCCAAAACACACTGTTTGAGCCACACAATCTCAATATGAAGGTCTGGGGCTCATCGAATGAGCGACTTTAACCCAACACCAGCTAACAAATCAAATAGAATATAAAAAAATCATAAAAATAAATAAATTTATAAACAAAATTTCTCCATATCTTTTAAATTTCAAAAATTGTTTGTAAAGATATTATTTTTTTTTTGATGATCGGCTATAAGTTTGACAGTCGGTTATAAATTAACGTTGTATTTTTTTTTTCTTCATATAATTTTGGAACGGACTTTGATAGACATTTGGAATGAGTGTAATTCTCTTTTGTTACAATTTAAAACCATCAAAGTTTTTAAAAAATTCATAAACTTTTCAAAAATCAAGATCCACACCACACTTTCACAGCTTCAAATTAGAGTTGTTATTCCACCATATCCGATCTTTTCCTTGAGATAAGAAATGCAGCGGTTCAGAAGAACAAAGAAAGTCCATTTTTTATATATTATAGTAAAAGTTGATATTATTCATCTTAAACAATTCATTCAGTCTTCCAGTAAAATATAATCAAATAAATCATCGGAAATATTTTACTATAACATAATCATCTTTTACGAGGATCTTTTGTACGTTGGAATCTATCATCTCATTGGCTCCACACAGTCGTTCAACTTTATCAAAAATCAATCCCTCATTATAATAAATTCGACCCGGTAGTATATACATATTCAACTTGTTAATATTCGTAAACAATATTTGTGAACAATATTTACAAACTATATTCATTAATAATACTCTTATTAATAGGTTAAATAAATAAAAATAAAATAAATAAATAAGTTTAAATTATTAAACTCAATAATTAATCAAACAAGTAAGAATTTTAAATAGTTAAATAATCTTGAATTGAGAGTTTGATAACATCTAAATGAACCAAGATCAAACTAATAAAAAATAAACTAAACTAAATTTAAACAATCATTTCAAAGATTTAGTTCATTTTAAATTCAGTTTGATTTAACTCAGTTACTTTATCAAATAAGTTTAAGTATCTCAAAATTAGCTAGCCTTAGTTTATTTACAACCCTAGTCATTCATGCTTCAGCTAATTTTTCATGTCATCATGTAAATGGAAAATATACTCGACATTATACGATTAGGTACGAGAACCAAATAAATTAAAAATAGCTGCCTACACAGCCAAAAGTAAAGTAGTTAAAGAATATAGATATATACACTCTCACAGAGTACAAGCTAGAATTTAGATGACCAGATTAAAATTTGTTAGTAAAAGCAAATTTGTTCTAGTTTGTTGTCAACAAGTTCTTATGAATTAATAAATTTCTTTTTGCCCTCATAATTAAGCTCACTTCCTATAATCTACTTCAATACTAATGCTGGAAAATATTTTCAAAAAGCCTCATTCAACACACAGCATTATAATTAACTTCCTATGACCAGCATATAATATATTTCAGAGAAAAATAGATAATCCTTTACAGTCGAATAGGAGAGACATATCCTCTCAATTATTATTAATTCATAAAGTATATATTAGATCTGGGATGAAGGTGACAAAGTAGGATTCTTAAGACGAGCAAACCTGTACCTGCAGCCTGAAACTTCCTATTTCGAACCTGTTATTCACAGATGACAATGTTCGTGTTCGGTGTTTCCATGGAAAACAATATCATTCCTATCACCTCTTTGAGGCATTCAAGGACACGGATTTTAATACTTGACAATATGTCTGGTCAATTTAACTAAGAATTAATTTAAATAAAATTTAATGTTAAAAAGAGAGTAGTCTAGTTAACACTAAATGACTAGTAATAAAAAATTTTAACTGAAAGTTAGGTAAGAGTAAATTCTAACTGAAGCTTAGACATGTGAGAAGTTTACTGAGTGACTAGTCTAAACTAGAGGTTAGGAAGGGAAAATCCTAGTGAGTGAAGCCAAGGAGTGGAAGTCCTAGTGAGTGAAGCTAAGTCTTAGTAAGTGAAGTTAGCTGATGAAAGTCCTAGTGAGTAAAGTTAGGTAGTGGAAAACCCTAAGGAGAAGTAACCTTAGGTATTGGGAAGTCTTGGGGGAGTAAACTTCAAACTTGAAACCTAGTAGGTCGGGTAGACTTACAGGAGTACGACTTGATCCTAAGGGATTGACCCTTAGGTGATAGACTTGGGGGAGAGACTTTTAAAGAAAAGGTAAACTTAAAAGGAGGTCAAGTAGACTTACAGGAGTGTTACTTGATTCTAAGAGATTGACCCGTAGGTGGTAGATTTGGAGAAGAGACCTCCAAATAAAATATTGGTGCAATTTCCCATGGGTCAAGGTTGACCAGGTTGACTAAACTTGAGTTGACTTAAGCTTGAGTCTTGATATTTGAGTTTTAATATTTGACAATATATGGAGATTGCAGGATGCTCAAAGTTGAACATTGAAAAATAATAGAAGATTGGATATCTTCATTATGGAGTGTGAATGCTCTAGGATGAACATTCTATGATGGGTTAATGCTCAAGGGTGAGCATTTGGAAACAATGAAGGGTATGAGACCTTCATTGTGATGTTATGAACAACAAATGAGGTTGTGAACAAGATGTAGATAACTCTTTGGGAGAAGAGTTTTTGATGTATGATGTTACGCTTCCGCAAGTGCACGGATACATCGTCAGTAATAAAAGATTATCGATCCCACGAGAACTGATTATAAGCACTAGCGATTGTTCACGTAGAATTAGCTAAACTACCGATGGTTGTAAGTGAACTATTTCTTGAGAAGAA
>JBBMJZ010000027.1:10039140-10053830 GCA_037833815.1 Zingiber zerumbet
CGGAAAACAAAATATAAACTAACAAGAAGAAAGCTAAACTAAAACAAGAAGAATAAAGACAAGCAAACCACAAAGACACGCTTGTTTACGTGGTTTGGAGATAAAGCTCCTACTCCACGGTTGCCCATAAGGTGGACGATCCTGATCTATCGGTAAATGATTTTAGAGAACTTTTGGCTAGCTTGCGTATCTCCTTTGGGTGGAGAAACCTCACCACAACTTGCACAAGACAACACTAGATCACTTGAGAGCTTAAAGACTCTAATTAGGGTTAACCACAACTAATTTCGTCACCTTGCTCAAGCATCCCGAGCTCTATTAAATAGAGCTCGGGAGGAAAACACCAAGCTATTTTTCTACTACCAGCCGACTGGTAAAAACACCAATCAACTGGTCCTAAGTGGAATTCAACTGTTACAAGCTAATGGCTCGATACCAGTTGACTGATGAAAACACCAGTCGACTGTTCCACATGGGTTCAACGAACAAAGGCATTTTATTCACTATCAGTTTATCGATGAAAATACCAGTCAATTACTATAGTAATTGCTACAGTAAAATCCTAAACCTAGGATTTTACCCTTAGTACAATCTCTCATGCATTCGTTCTTACCCGCAGAACCTCGACCTTGCCTTTTAGCCTCCTTCATCAGCCTTGTATCCCTCAGATGCTTCTCCATCCTTTATGTCTTTCCTTCAAGAGTTTCCTTTAGCTTGTCATTGTTCTCAGGTCTTCCTTTGCCAAGAGGCCGCACCTCCGGGACTTTAACCTTTGCCAAGTTACACTTGGACTTACGTTGTTATACCTGTATCCTATACACTCATAATTCATATCAAATACAACAATAAACCTAATTTAAACCTTTGCCCAAACATCAAAACCTAGGGCACCTAGATTGTTCCAACAAGATCTCCCTTTTTGATATTTGGTAACCCATTTAAGTTAGGGAAATATAAATACAATAACAATACAAATAAACATACATATATACTCATGCATAAGTCATGGAACCTAACCCTGTAAGATCAGAAAGAACGCTGGGGGGGGGGATAGTGATTGTCAAAAAATTTGAATTAAAACTAAGTTACACAACGGAAAATGGAAGAAACAAACAACACTAACACAAGTTGGTTTTACTTGGTTCGGAGCCTTCAATGACTCCTACTCTAATGCCCGTACTTGTTGAGTACTTTCGTTAGACAATCTACTAATAGTTCACAAAATGTGTTGCAAGATAAGTACAGGAACAAAAAAAATAAGGTTACCAACAACAAGGAAAATATGAAAATTTGAGTCGCCTGTCATCGAAGGAGCTTCACAGTGTTGCAGGAGCTTTTTTGGAGCATTGAGTAAGAAGGAAACTTGTAACAATTCTTGTTCTGAAGCTCTAGGTTGAAGGCTTTTAAATAGGTCCATTCCGGGTGCCTAGAGCCCCTCTGGGTGCCTAGACCACGTGACTCGGCCAATCAACGCACTCCACGTAAGCTTATGTATGATTTTTCATGTCTGGGCGCTTGGATCGAGTTCGGGTGCCCGGATTGCCTGGCCGCCTGTGGCCCGTATGGGCCAGCCTGCTCTGGGTGCCTGGACCATCTTCGGGTGCCCGAATCCCTTTCGGACGCCCGAAGTCTTTTTCTTCAGCAGCCTTCTCCATGCAAGAAAATGTTAGTCCAGGCAATCAAAGGTTATATCTACCTTACAAAACAGAGTTAGTACAATATAGCAAATAGGGTAGTAATTAGATCATGTCTCCTCGAGACCAGGATCTAGTCAAATCTCAACTTAGGCTTCCCAAATGAACCTAAGTTGGATCGACGCCTACAGTTCCCTCAACGGAGAATGCGTCCTCACTGGATCTCTCATCCAGTTGCTTACCTTCACTTACCAACTAAGGTCACTTGACTTGCCTTTGACCCATCAAGTCATTCCGTCAGTTGTCAGGTCTTTGGGTGCCCGGATCGCCTAGGCGCTTGTGGCCCGTATGGGCCAGCCTACTCTGGGTGCCTGAACCATCTCCGGGCGCCCGAATCCCTTTCGGGCGCCCGAAGTCTTTTTCTTCAGTAGCCTTCTCCATGCAAGAAAAGGTTAGTCCGGGCAATCAAAGGTTATATCTACCTTACAAAACAGAGTTAGCACAATATAGCAAATAGGGTAGTAATTAGATTATGTCTCCTCGAGATCAGGATCTAGTCAAGATTTTAACTTAGGCTTCCCAAATGGACCTAAGTTGGATCAACGCCTACAGTTCCATCAACGAAGAATGCACCCTTACTGGATCTCTCATCCAGTTGCTTACATTCACTTACCAACTAAGGTCACTTGACTTGCCTTTGACCCACCAAGTCATTTCGCCAGTTGTCAGGTCCGTTGACCCAACTAGACTTCGGCCGGTTGTCAAGTCCCGCATACCCAACCAGACTTCCTGCCATATATCAGGCCCCGCAGACCTATCTGGACTTCCCACCAACTATCAGGCCCGTAAACTTAGCTGCATTTCAGCCTAGTGTTAGGTCCCTCAGACCAATCAACTCTTGTACAAGTGGTAGAAAAGGTTAGATAAACATCACATCTAACTTTAACCTATCTGTCATATATCAAAATTAGATTATTAGTGCAAGCTACATCAACAATCTCCTCTTTTTTGATGTAATGACAATCTGGGTTAAAGTTAGAAAATAATAATAAAGCAATAATGCATGAAAAAAAATGGGTTGATTGAATTTTTTCTAACCCAACCCACTATCCTCCCCCTTTAGCATGCATTAAATAGGATAAATGTATAGGGCATTGAGCTCTCCAAATGATCTTCAAGCTTCCAAACTCTCAATCTTTTCTTCCTAAGCTCATCTTTCATCTTGTAAGAAGAAGAGATTACCGTGTAAAGGTTTCTCCACCTTCGTTCTTGATTTGAGAAGGAGAAGATCGTAGTGAAGCTTGATTGTGTGCATGTGTGCTTTAGATTAGTCATCTCAAGGAGATGGAGACCAAGTAAATTGAGGAGTTAGCATTGCCTTCTTATATTTTATTATTTCATTTATATATTTTTTTGCTTCTGCAAACAATTTGTAGGTAGAAATCAAGAAAGGCTATTCACCTCTCTAGCTGGACTCAAAGGTCCCAACAATTATTAGCGGGGAGCAAATCTAACATCAATTAACACATGTCATCATAACATTATTCAGATAAATGATGTTCTGCCTTCATGTTGAGTAATCTTGTAGTAGCTGATAATTGAAAATGGCCAGAAGGAATGTCTTCTCATAATTCTCTCTCACTAGCCTTCAATATATCATACATTTTTTGAATTTTGGGCGTAGGTGTTTCTTCGATATTCGATTGATCATATGCATTCATTGCATCGTAAATCATTGATTGCATTGCATTCACATGCCTTGACATTCCTCTGAAGTAATCGAGCAGGGTGATGAAGCAACGGAAGGTCTAATTTGTTTAAATACATACGACTCTCCATGACAATACCAGTTATAATAATTTAGAACAAATTCATACCTACATATATGAGTTTTCATTGTATCCTCATCACAGAAAGTTGTATTTCTACATCTGTGTAGATTACATGGACACTTTAACTGGGCACCATCTAAACATTCTGGATGAGACTTAGCGAAGTTCATAAACTCTTCAACCTCAGCAAAAAATTCTTAACTGATAAATCCATTGTCTAACCTATTGTACATCCAAGTCTTGTTCGCATACATTGTATCCTAATAGGAATAAAATTTACAACATGGTTAATCATGTCAAACTAAACATAATTATATTTTCAAACTATGTAGCAATTTTAAGAAGTGTTGGTGGCGGTATATCAATGCTGGCCCCACCCGATCAGTGTCATTCGCGGTTGATCAGTGCAGGGTCGGGCCAGGCCGAGCAATGACGACCCTGCTCTAGCGGCCGCAGCCGAGCAATGGCGGCCACGACCCTGCTCTGGCTGCCACAGCCGAGTAGTGGCGGTCGTGGCCCTGCTCCAGCGGCCATGGCTGTCACGACCGAGCAGTAGTGGTTGCGACCTTGCTTTGTTGGCCGTGGTCGAGCAGTGGCGGCCGTGGCCAAGCTTTGGTGGCCACGGGCGAGCAGTGGCAATAAAAATAGCAAGGAAGAAATTGGAAAGGAAAAAAAACGAAGAGAAGAGGATTACCGTTCTCACTGGAGGAGACGTTGGAGGAGGAACCAAACGTCGGAGCAGGAGAAGCCGAAGGAGCTGATCGCCGGATCAGTAAAAGCTAGAGGAGGAAAATAGGTCACGTAGGGAAGAAAGACTCGGGCGAGCGAGCCCTAATATCCCAAACTTAGCGACGGATTGTATTTCGTCACTAGAACATAGAGTTTTGAGTCAGTAACGTGTAAGGAATAACGACGAATTATTTAATAATCAGACGCTATTGAGATAGATTATTAAATAATTGGTCGCTATTAGCACCACTGTTTATCCAACATTAAAATCGATGGTAAAAAAATTAGGGTCGGTGAAAATTTAGGTGAGGTAGCGATGGATAATATAATGTCGTCGCTAATTGCGACAACTATTAATATTTCCGTCGCTAACCGGCGACGGGAATTTAATGGCCGATGTCAATTCCGTCACTATTTGTTGTTCTTTTTTTTTTTTTTTTTTTTTTTTGTGGGTGAGGGATTAATCAGTGTAAATTAAATATATAGTATCAATTAAAAAATACGAATTAAATTAAAAAACTTATATGGGTGGGGGAAAAACAACTTGAATTTCTTAAGAACATAAAATTACACCGTTCATCTCAATCCATAATTAAGATACTCGATCCATAATTAAGATATCATCTCATCTCTTACCAACTAACTAACTAGAAAAATTTAACAATAAGATCATGAGCAATGGTGGCGAGGTTAGAACAATCATCATCCTCCGGCTTCATCAAATAATCATTTGCACCGAGCAGATCGTCGCAGCTTTGTGGGTTGCTCGCCGCCGTGTCGATCTGCATCACTAGAAAGCCCTTATCTTTCCCGGAAGCCAAACCCTCGATCACGTTCGACAAAGCTACCTTAGTCTCGGTGTATAACCCCAAACAGTTGTTGATCGACAACCTCGTCGTCGGGTCCAACGTCGATCCGTTCAGCAGCCACTCGATCTTCGCGAGGGCGGCTGTGGCGTTCGCCTGAGTCAACTTGACGGCGATGACGGCCAACTCCTTGGGGCTGGCGGACGGAGCGCCGTCGGAGGCCTGCAAGGAAGTCAGGCAGAAGATGTAGTCCACGTTGATGTTTTCTTTTGCCAGCTGCTTGCATGTCTCTTCCAGCGAGGCGATCGACGGCGCTGCGTGGTGGAGGAGGACGACGACGGAAATGAGCGAGAGCAGAGACAGAGCTGAGCTCTTCATTGTCGGCAATCTGAAATTCTTCGACGGGATGAATATTATGCATGAAACCACCTTCAATATATATAGACCGCGATAAAATTAATTAAGGCAGAAATTTAAAAAAATAACCTTAATTATTCATATTATAAAAATGTTCCTTTTTTAAAAAATTATTTAAAAAATAATGAAGTTTTAATTAAAGTTTAGTGATTAATTATAATCAATATTATTATTTTAAAATGGTGCAATTTTGATCCAAGCATCTCACTCAAAAACTTCTTTTTTTTGTTTTTTTATTGAAATCCTGAAAAGGATACCACATCTCATCTGGCACCAGTACATTTTTATTTGCAAAATTATTCTTAGTTTTAAAATTCATAATTAATAGTTACCAAATAAACCAAAGATGCAGCTTATGTTGCCAAATTCCTTCGATATAATTTTATAATCGATGAAAACAATAGGTATGTTGTTGATGGGAAAAGAGAGATTAATAGTTTCTTTTTTAGTAGAAGTGAAGTGGGGAAGGTGTTCAATGCCACACAAATGGAGTATATATATATATATATATATATATATATATATATATATATATATTTATTTACTTATTTGATATGATGTGGACCGGTATGTGGATAATTAATTGGACCAGATTTAGGGTGTCTGAAATTGATCTAGGTGCCCATTGGTGACATGGTGGACTCATTTATTATATATATGTTGCGGACCGATATATGAGAAATCATTCGGACTAGACTCGGGGCACTTGGAATTAATCCAAGCACCTGTTGGTGACATGGTCCAGGCGCTTTAGTATTTATTTTTATTTTTTTTTTATTTTAGGGTATATCATATATATTTAGGGTTTAAAATTTTAGAATTTAGGAGTTGAGTTATAACGGGGTTGTGTCAATAAGATTTTTCCTTTAAGGTTCAGGCTTTCCTCTTGGTTTATAGTATTCCAGATTAAAAATTTTTGATGTTCATGGATATATTATATGTATTTAGGGTTTAAGATTTTAAAATTTAGGGGTTGTGTTATAATGTGTTAAGCTAATAAGATTTTTCTATAGGGTTCAGACTTCCCTTTTAGATTATAGTGTTCAAAATAAATAATTTTAAATATTCACGGAGTATAATATATATATTTAAGGATGTTTTAAAGAAATTTTAATTTTTAAAAATTAAAAAAAAAAAAAATAGACTTAGGGTGCCTGGATTTAATCCTAGCGTCCTGAAAAAAAAAAATCGAGGCGCCTGATAAATTCCAGGCGCCCCGACTGATATGTCGCGGACTGTTCCGCACGAAACAGTCCGCATATATATACTCCATAAATGTTTTTTTTATAGATCATAGGGTAAATGAGAAACACTCATTATGGATGACCTACCAGGCTAGTGTCATTAGATCAACAGCTTATTAATGAAAATATATCTTTTAATCTTAAATGAATTAATTTGATCCCATAAAAATTACATTGATGAATGAATTAAAAGTTATGGAAAATAAAAAATTATCTACCTTCTTAGGAAAAAAACTATTAGAGGGTAATTTATATTTAAATTAAATTAAACATATAATCATTTTAACGTCAACCTTTTATTTACTCTAATGCTGAAAATAAAAGTTTTGATAATGTGTTTTACTTAATTTGTTATATACAATCAAAATATGTATATAAATTTGTTAAATTTAATGTTCATATACAATACTTTTACAACATCAACTGTTTCAATAAAAAGTCTGCCCTTAAACTTTTGCCCAAACTTATTGAAGATAATACAACTTTAGTGAAAGCTATTGTTTAAAGTGGAACAAAAAATATATATTAAATTTGGAGTATTATTTTGGTAATTTTTGGATGAGGGGGCACTTTTTTCATTAATTAAAATTTTTAAAAATAGTATTCACAATCTTGCCAAATTCCTTCGATATAATTTTATAATCAATGAAAAAAATAGGTATGTTGTTGATGGGAAAAGAGAGATTAATAGTTTCTGATTTATTAGAGTTGAAGTATGGAAGGTGTTCAAAGCCACACAAATGGAGTCTCTCTCTCTCTCTCTATGGGTATACGCATACAACTTTCTCACCTTTAACTCACCCTCGACACGCTCCTTTTACCGCTGCATCATATACATAGGCATGCTCCTTTACCACCACATCATATATATATATATATATATATATATATATATATAAGTCAAAGGTGAGAAAAGATGTCAACATAGACGTCAAAGTCAAGGCAGTCCAAGGAATCACTCGGTCACCAAAGTTGGCTGAGCGGACAAGAATAGGCTGATCGGGTATGGTGGTCCGATGGGGCATTAGTACCCACTTAGTAGCTGGAGGTCGAGGAACAAGCTACCTCTCGAAGGATAGTCCGATCAGACCACCTGTCCAGCCGGACGGGGAACAACCTATTGCACAGAGCGACATTGGAGAAAAAACAACCTTGAGCGACTAAGAGGGGAATCCCGATCGAGTGGCTCAGTTGCTTGGTCAAATAGGAGGACCCCTTGTTCATCTCATTGTGTCCTCCTGAGAGTTAGTGTCATTGACAACAGGGCACGGTCCGTCGACAAAATCGTATGGTAGAAACTTCTACTGTCATATCAGAGATATGCACGCCTGGTTAAGGGAATGTGTCAGGGACACTTTTTTGAACTGCCTTTTCATAGTATAGTTGGGGAGACATGCCTGCGCATTGAGACGGGTATACGTCTGCTATAGGGTACTATATAAAGGGGGTACATACACCCGCGGAGGTATGCAATATTTACGTTAGAGCTCTTGTTATTTCTATAGTTCTTTGCCGCTTTTCTACTATTCTGGTGATTGACATGAGTGTCGGAGGGCCAACGCCAAGGACCTCTTCCTGATCCGGCACTGACATTCTTTGTGTTGAAGAGCGGAGCCTACACCAAGTCAACAATGACACTACATCCCCAGCTAGCTGTCTTTAGCAATTTTGGACAGGATCATATTGGTGTCGACTATGGAAACTTTAACTTGTATCCGAGACATGGAGATGGAGGGCGTTGGACGACTTACGATAGTAACACTGACCAAGGAGGAATTGGACATGCTAATACAGGCTCAAGCGACCAAGATTGTGGAGCGACAATAGTAGGTGATGATCGAGCGCCAAGCAAACGAACCTGCGACATTTGCAATGGGACAACATGCCAGTTATATAGATCAAGCGGAAGTCGCAACCGGTCGGAGGGCAAACAACAAGCCGACCGGCACATATGGGGAGGCACCAAATGCATCGATCCCCTTTCACCGAGTGGTGTTCCATACCCCTTCAGAGGAACAAGGTTGAGCGGATTGAGAGCAAGGATCTTTATCGGACGACGCACCTATCCGAGATGGACGCAAGGGAAAGGTACTGAAGGTCGATGATGCCCCCAAACAGATCAATAGGCAATTCTCGCATGTGATCCTAGATGACCCACTACTATGCCATTACACTTCATTGATGATCGGGGAGTACAATGGGATGACTAACCCAGAGGACTATTTGACCAAGTTTGACAACACGACACGCTCTATCAATACATCGATTGAGTGAAGTGCTGAGTTTTCCTCACCACTCTCTCTGGATCAACATAGAGGTGATTTAGGTGGTTGCCGATAGGGTCAATCCGTAGTTTCAAAGACTTTTGAGTGGTATTTCTGCATCATTTTGCCAGTAGTCGTAGTTATCAAAAGATGAGTGTTAACTTGTTCGCTCTAAAGCAAGGGGCTAAGGAGGCACTAAGAGCCTATATCAAGAGGTTCAACCAAGTGGCCATGGACATCCAATCGGTCACCCCAGAATTATTAGAAAGTGGCATCTCGCAGGGACTTATAGAGGGTGAATTCTTTCACTCACTTATCCGGAGGCCACCAAAAGATTTCGATTACCTACTCAGGCGAGCCACCGAGTATATCAATGTGGAGGAAGCTCAAGCGGCAAGAAGGAAGGAGGCACCCGGTGAACTTAGGGTCGCCCCTGAATGACGACTGACTAACATTCATCAACCACCAAAGGGCTCCCGAGCGAGAGAAGTACAATAGCACTAGGAACCCTGAGCCCATGTTGTGCAACATGTGGCTGCAGACCAGCCAAAAGCTGCGAAAGGCAGGTCATGGACATCGCTATTTTGCTCCTTCCATTAATCAACGACATACAACACCTGGGACTACTACGACTTGAGGCCAGTTTCAAGCCAAACGACCCCTCCAGGATATTGCCGTCGTTCATCATCTCCCTATCGGCATCATTGGCACTAATCAGATGGGTAAAGGGAAGAAGAAAGACTAAGCGCCAAGCAGCGTCAGCTCCAGCCTTAGCGAAGAAGTAACACAAGTCTCACCCAGGCTTCGGTTGAGCGGGCTTGGACATTAGCTCGGGAGGAGGAAAATCGAAGTAATATGGTTCGCGGTGAAATCTGAATGATCGCTAGGGGGCCAACCGATAGTGATTCCAATAGAACTAGGAAGTCGCACGCTCGATGATTAGAGATACATGCCATCGGGTGCAGCAGGGAGAAGGCTGAAGACTTGAGATTAGCTTCTTCCTTAGGACATAGAGGGGGTGGAGGTCCCTCATGACGACGGCTTGATCATCCAAGCAGTAATAGCTAATTACAATATTCATCAAACTTTTATAGATACAGGTAACTTAGTGAATATAATTTCCAAGAAGACATTCGACCAGTTGCAAATCTAGTGAAGTGAGTTGCAGCCTATGACAACCCCACTATACAGATTCACAGGCAATAAAGTAGTGCCGACCGACCAGGCTCGGCTGGTCATATCATTCCGAGAAGAATGGCTCAAGTAGACGAGGACCATAAACTTCATCGTGGTAGATTCCCCGTCCGCCTACAACGTAATATTGGGTCGACCAGCTCTGAATGAATTCCGAGTAATGGTGTCCACCTTTTGCCAAAATATTAACTTTTTGGTGGCTAACACAGTGGATGAAGTCAAAGGCAATCAATTAACTGCTCGGCAATGCTATGTCTAGATAATTAAATCCGAGTAAAGGGTTGCTCGGAAGACTCAACGTTCAGAGATAAATACAATTATAGAGGAACCTCTTGCGCTAGTCTGCGATGAAAATGAGGAAGTCCATATCCCTCCCAGCCGACCGGAAGCCACAACCTATGTCACGGTCAACTTGGCTGATGAAAGGAAGCAGAGCTGGTGGCCTGCCTTAGGCAAAATCATGATGTATTTGCCTGGTCGACTCACAAGCTTCCAAGCATCTCGTCGAGCGTGGCACAACACGAGCTTCACATCCAACTAGAGGCATGGCCAGTAAAGCAGAGGAAGAGAGATTTCAGCTCGGAGTATAACCAAATTATCCGAGCAGAAATAGAAAAGTTGCTGGAGGTTGGTCACATTCGCGAGGTCCAATTTTTGAGCTGGCTAGCCAACGTCATGTTACTCTCCAAGCCGGGCAACAAGTGGCGTGTCTACATCGACTTCCGTGACTTGAACAAGGCTTGCCCAAAGGACTTCTATCCACTACCTCGTATTGATCCAATGGTAGACTCCACGACCGACTGTGAGCTAATCTGTATACTTTATGTGTATCAGGGCTACCATCAAATGCAACTCGCCAAGGAAGATCATGAGAATGTCAACTTCATTATGGTCGACGGAACCTACTGCTATAACGTAATGCCATTCAGATTGAAAAACGTCGGTGCCACATATCAAAGACTAATGAACAAGGTGTTCCGACGGTAGATAGACCACAACATGGAGGTATATGTCAATGACATATTAATAAGATCTCTCCGAGCCATTGACCTTTGCGCAAACGTTGAAGAAAACTGCCAAACCCTGAGGACATATGGAATCAAATTAAACCTGAGTAAGTGCTTGTTTGGGGCGAGAAGTGGCTGATTTCTCGATTACATAGTGATCGAGTGGGGAATCGAGGCGAATCCAAGTAAGGTGAAGGCTTTGCAAGACATGCCCTCGCCTCACATCTTGAAGGAAGCCCAATAGCTGATCGGACAGATCACTGCATTGTCAAGATTAATCTTTAAATCGTCTGATCAGAGTCACTGATTCTTCAAGATCTTGCACCGCACAATGAAATTCTGGTGGGACTCGGAATGCGACAAAGAACTAGAAGAACTTAAGAAATACCTTACTTCCCTACCTTGCTAGCAAAGCTCATCGCCAATGAGTCGCTTTGGATATATCTGTTATCCACAGAGCATATGGTTGGCTCAGTATTGGTGCAGTAGAACGACTATGAGCAACAGTCAGTGTATTTCTTAAGTCATATATTGAAATATGCAGAGTCCCACTGCACTTGTCTCAAAAAGTTGGCGTTTAGACTAGTACTCACTGCTCGGAGGCTCCATCCATACTTCCTCTCACATCCTATCGTGGTGTTGACTAACAGCGCACTAGAAAGAGTTCTCCTTAACCTAGAGGCATTTGGACAGTTGATCAAATGGACCACCGAGCTACGTAAGTTTTGTTGGTGTAATATCCCTGGGTCAAGGTTGACCAAGTTGACTTAGCTTGAGTTGACTCAAGTTTGAGTCTTGATGTTTGAGTTTCGATATTTGACAATATGTGGAGATTGCAGGTGCAATCGTCCGGTTGGGGAGATTGTTGGTGTAATTTTCCTCTGATCAAGGTTTGACCAGTTTGATATGAAGAAGAGCCAAGTATGTCAAGGTTGAGCAGATACTTTACTGGAAAAGCCCTTGTGAGTGAAGCCAGACAGTTGAAAATCCTAGTGAGTGAATCTAGGTGAAAGTCCTAGTGAGTGAAGCAAGGTAGGTGAAAGTCCAGTGAGTGAAGCCGGGCAACGGGAAAAGTCCTAGTGAGTGAAGTTAGGTGAAAGTCCTAGTGAGTGAAGCTAGGCAGGTGAAAAGTCTCGGTAAGTGAAGACAGGCAGTGTGAAAATCCTAGTGAGTGAAGTTAGGTGAAAGTTCTAGTGAGTGAAGCCAGATAGTGTGAAAGTCCTAGTGAGTGAAGCTAGGCAGAAGGAAAGACCTGGTAAGTGAAGCTAGGCACGTAGAAATCTAGGGGAGTCAAGGTTGACCGGACACCTAGTTGGGAAGGCCAAGTAGGTCAAAGTATTGATCGGATACTTAGCACAAGGAAATTCAGGTGGGTCAAGGGCAATCAGACATCTGGTGAAAGAAAGTCCAAGTGGGTTTTCGAGGACCGAACACTTGGCACGAAACGGTAAGTCCAAGTGGGTCAAGGTTGACCAGACACTTGGCATGAGGAGAAAAGTCTAAGTGGGTTAAAGGATTGATCGGATACTTGGTGAAAAAGTTCTAGCAGGTCAAGGGTGACTGATAATAGACATGAGGAGTTTTAATAGGTCATGGTTGACCGAATATTAGATTTGGGGACCCTTGAACTTGAGTTAAGCAAGTCAAGGGTGGTCAATCGATCAGTCGATCGATTGAACCGAAGCCCAATCGATCAACCGATCGATTGGGAGAGTGCTGCGATAAACAGCAGCCCAATCGATCAGCTAATCGATTGGGAGCCTGAATCGTGAGCATAGAAGCTTCCCCAATCGATCATGGGATCGATTAGGGGCTGGAAATCACGCGCGATACAAGGAAGACTAAATCTATCGAGCAATCGATTCAGACTTTTCCAGCGAGAGCAAAGAGGCACTTTGAATCGATTGACCGATTAATTCAAACCTCCCCAATTGATTGGTAAATTGATTGGGATATGACCGTTGCACAGGTAACTAGCTTTGGATGGCTGGGATGATGCGGATCTCACGTGGCAATCGATTGGGAGCAAGCCCAATCGATTGGGAGCAAGCCCAATCGATTGGGAGCCCTAGAAGTGTCAAGTATAAAGTTGTGGCGAGCTTTCTTCTTCGCAGTGCTTACACGATCCTTCACTACTACTCATCGCCGGACTGAGAGCTTGGAAGAGAAGTGTTGTTGCACTTTCCAAAGGGTCTAGAGGCGTCTCCATCAACAAGGTCAAGCAAGAAGAAGGTTTTTCATTTTCATTCTTGTATTTTCTTCTTGCATGTGTTGTATCTTGTTGTGTGAGTTTTGTACAAGGTTTCTCCACCTCCGGTAGTTACTAAAAAGGAGTGTTTTTTATATTGGAGAGTGTGTCGTGTGTGGATCCTTGGATTAGTCACCTTATCTTGAGGTGGATACCAAGTAAACCCCTTATGTTAGCATTGGAGGATTGCTTCGAGTTTTATTCCGCTAAAAATCATCACGAAGCAAGCCCACAAAGTGCGATGAGCTATTCACCCCCCTCTAGCTATAAATCGACTATAACAAGTGGTATCAGAGTGAGGTCGCTCTTCACTGGAATCATCACCGGAAAGGGCAACAAGCTAGAGGGAGAAAAAGTTGAAGCAATTTCAACAAGCCAAAGACTTCATCAAAGGCTCACCTTCAAGATGGAATTCTGAAATGGAGTTAGATTTAACACGAGGGTGCCTCCACCGTACACATCAATAAGTTTCAATCTTTAGAAATCAAGGATAAAAAATTTCTTCATGGTGGACATAGAGAAATTGTTTACTCTAATGGAATGTTTACAAGCTCCAACAAATTTAAAAGATAAAATTCTCAAGATGAGCAAGTGGAGCCAAAAGAAAATTCAAAGAAGTGAGACCAATGACAAAGTGACTAAAGTATTGGTCAACATATTGCCGAGCAACATTTTAAAGCAAATAGGAGAATTTAAAGATGCCAAGGAGCTATGGAGCAAATTGACTAAACTCAATGAGGTTCCCCCCACTGTACCAAACCAAGAAGAATCTAAAGAGGGTGACTCATTGGATCAAGATCAAGAGGAATAGGACTCTGAAGTTGAGAGATGCTCAACTTCTGAAGGAGAAGAACAAGAAGCTTCATCTTCCATAAATTACAAAGACAAAGGCAAGGAGGGAGCGTACTCCTTATTTCATGTACATGAGGATGATGATGATGAAGCCTCTACCTCTAGGATTGAGGGGGAGTGTAGATCATTGACTCTGGAGTGAGAAGAAGTTTCTGTAGGAGGATCGGTGGCTGGCTTGAAGGGGGGGTTGGATAGACGGCGCCCCCAATTACTCGCTTCCTACGTATTCGTTAGTGCGCAAGCGGAAATACAAATGCTAATTATGAATACAAAAGCTAATGACAAAGAAAAGAACAAGCAAACCAATGCACGTCGATGTAACGTGGTTCGGAGATGATGATCCTACTTCACGGCTATCCATAAGGTGGACGATCCCGATCCTTCGATGGATTAGCCCCCGGCAAACTCCGGCTACTCAAGCAACTCCTTGTGGGTGGAGAAACCTCACCACAACACCAACCAA
>JBBMJZ010000027.1:10062896-10078336 GCA_037833815.1 Zingiber zerumbet
TTCAAGCTTGGAGGCGCCTTGGTGGAGTCTGAAGGCACCTTGGAGGAGTGGCTTAAGGCGCCTTGAATAGGTGTGAAGGCGCCATGGAGCAGATAAGTTGCAACCGGATCAACGCTTATCTACGCGGGCGACTCGGCGGGCTGGAGGCACGTTGAGAGGGCTTGAAGGTGCCTTGAATGCCCTATAAAAGCTGTGTTCAACCAGCAGCTTAATACAACAAGTCTTGAAGCGATCTTCTCCTGCGTGTTGCGAACACAACGATCCAGAAGTGTTGTAGCTACATCCCGACGACCCGAAGTTCAGAATCTTCCATTCTTTTCTGTGTCGTTGGTATATTTTATTTTCTGTTTATTGTACTTCAATTGTAAACTCTTTATTGATATTATAAGTGTTGCCCACCGTAAACGCTCAAAGAGCGTGTGCCTTCGAGTAGGAGTCGCCACAGGCTCCGAACGAAGTAAATACTCTGTGTTTGTGTGTTTTCTTTTCCGTTGCGTTACTTCGATAGTTTTTCTTTCTTTATTCCACTGCTTTATTACTCGACGAACATTTTACGATTCCGATAATCGAACAAAATAGCCGCGAGCGCTATTTACCCCCCCTAGTGTGTCTCGATCCAACATAATGGAGTTAACCCTAATTAACTTGTGAGTTAGATTTAGTTAGAGATTAAATAATGGAATTAAAATATAGTTTCCTAATCAGATAGGATTTTGTTTAACTATTTGGTTTTTAGTTAAACTGTACGATTTATTACAGAACTTTGATTCGAGATGGTGTCTCGATGAGGGATCTATTTCGGATACAATCCTCTTATTGGAGGTGGGTACCTTGACTTATCTTTTAGATAGTCATTTGATATGCATAGTAGTTGTTTAACAAGTAGTAATGATTATGTTTCATATCTGCATCAGTTTGTCACTACCAGATACCTATTACATGCTTATTTTTGCTTACCTGTTATGCATTTTATGTTAGTACCCACTTGATTATATATATGCTCATAGAGGTAGTGACATACCATGCCTTATTATGTTTAGGACCTAGGTTTTTATACCATGCATGACCTGTATACCTTAGATCTTCGGATTTGACCCATATATATATATATATATATGGGATGTCCTCCGACAGCATCCCATCCACTCGGTCACTCATCAGGAGCAGTGATGGTAAAGTACACGGTTGTCACAGCCCTACCCACTCAGTCTCACCATCATGTGTGAGACGGTTGACTGGCAGTAGGGGTGACCAGGACATGTCATTGGCATCATATGCATATTTGCATTTATTTCTTGTGTTTGCTGCACTTTATATGCTACATATTTGGTGGATGCATATGTTTGACATGCATACAGGATTTATGACACTTTCAGTCTGACGACCTTGTTATCCCTATACCATGTCCTGGTTAGTACAGATACTCCCCATTTCCTTTCAGTTTGCATTTATCATTCTTATATCATGAGAATGCACGCATAATTAGTGTTATTTGTTATATTTTCTTACTATGCATGTCAGCAGTTACCCGCTGAGGAGTTGGCTCACCCCGTTGATATACTATTTTCAGGTTGAGGCTGTCCGAAGGATTTCCAGTCGCTAGTCCCCTTCCAGATTTTGAGGATTTTCATATGAACCTTTTTATTGTTCTTTTCTTATTATATAGTTGTCTATGTTTTGGACTTATGCTGGTTTTTCTTTATGGATATTGTATTATCTTTATTGATGATAAGTTTTATTTGGATATGTTCTGCTACATGCCTGCCTGGACGGTAGAAGAGTTGAGTTGATTTTATTTGTATCGCTGTGATTTGAGTTTTATGGGTGTAGTTGAGTAGGATATCTTGAGATGATTTCCTTATCGTTTGTTTTAGTTTGGTTTTTACTATTAACTGCGTGGCATTTTTTACTTTTATATACATATGTTCCGGCCGTGTTGCCCGAGGTGTCTAGATTGATGTAGAAAAGTTTCAGATTGTCACCCGTATAGGGGAGATGCTGTCGAAATTTCTTCAGGCAGGGACTCCCCCGGGGTGTGACAGTTTGAATTGATGGAAAATGGTATTTTATTTCTTAATGTACTTTACTAACTTTTTCCTATACTATGAGTACACAGGATTCTTTATTAAATATGGGTAAAAACAATGAAGCAAAAGAGTGAGTGGATTAGATATTAAAATTCTAGTTCCTAATTTTTTATTACTCTAAACAAAAAAATCCGTTGGTACTAAGGAATTGGACTCTGGGTTACACGATATGTTTCTGTGATTGTAATTCTTTTTTTTATTTTTTTTTTTGTTTTGAAATTGCTAATGTGGAAATACTTTGTGTTTGTAGCAAGGAACCTACGGAAACCCTAGACTTGTACTGGAATCATCTTGGATTTCGATGTGTTCCCACTGATTATATGCATACGATGAAATGTACCTAAAATGGGATATTCACAGAAGGGTGGGGCATTATGGGCAGGTTAGCATAGAGCTAAAATTCATGATTTGTTGCATTTAAACGAATTTAAATTTTATATGTAATTATGGGTGGGGCATTGAGATATGTTATTGCATCTGTTATTCTAAAGGGATAGAAAATATCTTGTTTGTGACAATAAATCCAAGTAATTTGGTCTATATTCTATATATGCCTTGAGAATTAATAACTTATCTCTACTATTAATTTTTTTTAACAGTCCTTTGGTGGAGTAAGTAAGTCTTTACCTATTAAGTTTTATATTAGGATTTTTTTTTTTAGCTATATAGGTTTCAATACTTTTATAATATCATAGAACATTTGATGCATGAATTTTTTATTAGACCTATGCATTTTTTTTTTTTGTTACGTTTACTTATAAGTTTCATGTATATATGGTTCATGCAATTTAGGATGAATCATATCCTTTGCCATCTAAGACCTTGATATATTATGATAATGATTTAAATTATGCACACATCATTTATTGTTAGACACATTTTTGTTGTTATAAATGTTACTTATTGTTTGTTTGTAATTTGATGCAGGATAAGAAGAAAGGAAAAATGTCTCGAGGCATGCCGATTTGTATTCTTTTTGTCATTTAGATGGCTTGTTAGGTTTGTTGTTTATATTATGACGATTGAACTTTGATATGTTTGGATATTATAACTTGTTGTTTCGATATTATACATTTTTTGTTGTTGGATTTGAAGTGTTTAATTTTAATTTACTTCTTTGATTGTTAATATGATGTGTTGATATGTTAATTGTAGGAGTGTTGATGTGTATGTGTTGATGTATTATATATGATGTGATTATGATGTTGTATGTATGTAAACATATAAACATGATAAAACAAAAACAGGGGAGATGCTTGGAAAAAATTTTGAGTTTTGCGACAAAATTTGCAACGAAATTATTTTCATTGCAAACTTATCCTAATTGCGACAAATCTGGATTTGTTGCAAATTTGCGACAAATATGGATTTGTCCCAAATTTGCGACAAATCTGGATTCGTCCCAAATTTGCGACAAATCTGGATTCGTCCCTAATTTGCGACGAATCCAAATTCGTTGCAGATTTGCGACAAATCTGGATTCGTCCCTATTTTGCGACGAATCCAAATTCGTTGCAGATTTGCGACAAATCTGGATTCGTCCCTAATTTGCAACGAATCCAAAATCGTTGCAGATTTGGGACGAAAATATATTTTCGTCGCAAATATATGAGAAAAAAATTAATGTTTTTGGTGTTGTTGTTCACGATTTGCATTGATATTAGCAACGATTTTTTGCAACGAATCTGAATTCGTCGCAAATTTGGGACGAAAATTTGGATTTGTTGCAAATCTGAGATGAAAAAGGATTTTTTTTTATTTGTCTTCTTTGCAAATATGCAACATTTTTTGCGACGAAAAATAATTCGTCGCCAATCTGCGACGAAAATATACGTTCGTCGCAAATTTGAGATTATGAAATTTGCGACAAATTTATTTTTGTCGCAAATTTCCAACAAAATCTGCGACGAATTTTAATATTCGTCCCAAAAGTTTGCGACAAATTTTCATAAATTCGTTGGAAAGTTTAGGGACGACAAATTTGCGACGAATATTTTTTCGTCGCCAATTTTGTCGCAGAATTTTTTGCAACGAATTTTTTAAAAAAATTCGTCCCAAAATTCGTCCCGAAATCTCCTTTTTTTTGTAGTGTGGTTAATAATCTATTTTTCCAATTATGTTTAGATACATAATATATTTCATCCATAATTTATCATTTATATAGAACAATAAGTACTATGTCAAGAAAAAATAAAAGAGTAAAAAAAATATTATAAGTGAGGGAGAGGAAGGATGTCTTATTAGAGAATAAAGAATCATAGAGGAAGGGAAAAATGTAAAGCATCAATGAGAAAATGAGTCAATGAAGTTACAAGATCATCAGTTAATATAAAATGGGATGAACAAAATAAAATTTGATTTTATATTTAGCTCTAGATTAAATTTTAGAATCAGAGAATATAATAATTATAATTAATATGTAATTAATTGATAGTTGTCATTGAAATTAATTGATATAGTGTTCGAGCAGAAATAAAGTTGGGTTAATCAAAACGTGGAGCTACAATAAATGACTTTAAATGACATATATCTTGAAGCGTCCATCTGTGGCAAAATCAAAGCATTACATGCTCGAGCGGCATGATGCATATTGTTCTATCGGATACAAATTTTAATCATTAAATCTATTTAATTTTTTAAATAATAATGGGCCCCAATATTATTGGGGCCCTAGGCATAGGCCATTATACCTTAATGGCCTATGCCTTGAGCCGAGCATGAGAGCTGTGCATTAGAAACGGGAAGTTAGGTCCCCTGAATCCAACCGAATATAAGTCTAATCAGGTTTATAATAGGGTGGCCATCTATTAAACCCGCCCAATTAATGGTTAACCGGATATATTAGGTGTCTTAGCAACAGTGAATCACTAGGTTCCTTGAATTCGATTGACTCTTTAGCCGGTCGTCCTTGTACCGAAGGTCTTAGCGCTGGGCGAGGAGCAAAATCCTATTGAGAGTAATCCACTAGCTACCACCTCCCCTTAACTTTGACCGTCACCTCTCCTTGATTTTGACTGTCACATCATACCTGGATCCGCTCGTAATACCCCGTATCACCAAGCAACATACATCAACTTTAATCATCGAAACATGAAGAAAGATCGTTTCTTCATATTTGAAATATACAATCAAAATATATATATAGCCTTTAACCATTATGAAGAAGCAACACAAACCAAATTTCAATACTGTTTGATTGGCTGGCGACACAAAAGTGATGATACAGATGCTTCAAAACAGCTCTTATTCAAGTCAAGGCAAGCAGAAGCAGAAGGCAAGCGAAGGCATCCAGTGGCAAAAGAGAATAATGATAATAGTCACGCTGTTTCATGGATGTAGCGCTGTTATGAGATCTGGGCGTTCTGGCCAAGCCACTCCTTTTTGAGTCGATTCGCCATTTCCGGTCGTCAAGTTCAGAGTCCTCCCTTGCAAATTTCCCAGTTTTCTTATCATCTAAGCCTGCAAAGAAAACTGACTCGATAGATATGGATACAAATAAGCTTGTGCTTATAAGAAGCTTGAGTTGAGTTGATCTCTTTCATGAACAAAAGAAAAACCTTTACTATGAAATGGTTGGTCTTCCAAGAGATGCCTCATCTGGTGAAGCCGATCCTTCCCTCCATGGGAGTCATCAGTAGCAGCCACAATCCACTTGACTTGAACAAACACAAGGAGAACACAGAGGAGAAGCTTAAGCTTCATTCTAGGTGCTGAATTGCATGTGGAATAGTAAGGGCGACTTAAAGACTGCTGTTCTGATCTTCTCTGGAACAGTATTATGATGCTTCATTAGTGGAGAATAACTATATGCTTAAGCAGACACGTTCAATTTGCAAAAAGAATCATGTCCTTTTTTCACCAATAAGCCTCAAAAGTTGGAGAAGTAAAACATAAAATGGAAAAGAAAAAACATACTGTGGAAGTCATTTGTTAATAACTAAACAAGTCATAACTAATATTCCATGGATCAAAGCCATGTCATTTGTTAATCTTCAGACGTGTTACAAGATTTCACAATAATGTACAAGTTTTAAGATTTGTAGCTGCTCACAGAACCACACAGAATAAAATGCACTGTATGTTTCTCAATCTTATATGTAAAGATGGAATACATAAAGAGAAGGAAAAATGGATTTGTACGTAGCCGCTTATTAATAGAGAGGCACATAATGTGGAAGAAAACTGCTTGAGCTGGAGCAGCCTTCATGGTTTTCGTCTTTGAATGGGGACAGGTTACGAGTATATTGCCAATGTCAGTCAGCATAGGATGATTGATGTATGCAACCTCACCATGCAACCAAAGTTGTTTCAATGTTGGCTGAATGTGGTAACACACGAGAAGGGGCATCGCTGGTCATTCTAACAATTCCTCGCAAACCTTCACGCCTGCTGCTTGTGCATTTAATATGACCTGGCCACTAGGGCTTGATTTAAGAGTTTTCAGCACAGCGTCAAAAATTGCAGACTGAAAACTGGAATCTCCTACCTTCTTGAGAGTTTCTTCCACTACTTTGAAGTCTACTCTGCTGAATAGAAGCAGTTTACCAATAACTTCACCAAATTGGGAAGGGGCTTTTGGCAAATCAATGCCGACATCATCCAGAGTTGCCCCGTAAAGTAAACAACCTGTCCCCAAATTCCTTGGAGTAAGCACTTCCTTATGTATCAAGTACTCCAAAAGCTTCACTAGTGGATCCAGACTTGAAGGGCCTTTGTCCAGAGCTATGTTTATGGCTTCCTTAACAACTTCAGGATGGTATTCTGGACTCTTCAATTCCTTGACACATTGAAGTGCCTCATCTAGAATCTTGATGTGAAAATACTCTTCCAGAAGAGCAGCTGTTTTCTTTCGTAGCTCATTAGGATTGAATTTTGATGTTGATAATGGCTTTTCTTGAAGCATTGGATGTGATATTTGAACAACAGGCCTTGTGGACGCTACTCTTTGATCTCGGGAATCTGATCTGCCTGAGACAAGGGGAGAAGTAGAAGGTGGCATGCCACTGCCCTTCAAAAATGCACTAGTCTTTCCGGAGATAGTGCTACCACTACCTTGAGGTAAGAACTTAGAGTTGATGGAAGGTGAATTAGCCACCAATGGACCATGGCCACGGTTAGCTTTACCTCTTTGCATGGACGTGCTGCGTGGAACTTCCCAGTGATCCTTGTCTAAACCCGGCATTCCAGGCATCTTTCTCATTCCAGGCATACCAGGCATCATACCACCAGTTCCAGGTATGTTGTTAGGAAACCCAGTAAGACCCGTACCTCCTAAAGCACCACTCTCACGGTTATTTCTCAAACTTGCAGTTGCACCAGGACGTAACCCAAGATTTTTTTCTGCTTCTGAATGAATTTCACTTATGGTTTTGGCCTTGACCTGAAAATCAGGAAAACAACCATTTCTCAGGAAGACTAGAATCTCCAAACAATATATAAATCCAAGTTATGCAATCATATAGATTTAGATTAAATTGCAAGTGGAACTTTAAACTCAATGAAGGGTACCAGGTAAATCTTACCTCTTCACGACGAGGGATCCAACTGTTTACACGAAGGTCGAGCACGTCACGAACCGCAAATCTTAGCCGTGGTGCAAGTTGTGGATTTCTAGTTAGTTCTTTCAACCGGTTGAAATAGGCATCATTAAATCGACGAGACTTTGGGCTCTCATCTAGCTGTTTACCTATTGTATTAAATAACTGACAAATTGCCTCAATATTTTCCTCAGCTGGACAGGTTTTCCCATCTTGCCCCAGAAGCTCCTGTACACAGTGTAACTCTCTAAGAAAGTTTCCTTGAAAGAGTACATCTCAATTATAAACAAGGAATAGGATTGGCATAAACTACCTGAGCTATATGATGAATTATTTTCTCAGGCAACATTTTCTGCTTTAAAAGCTCACCAATCAGACGAATGTTACCAAGCGTACGGAGCTTCAGCATTCTCTCTTTATCCTTGCGTTCCATTTCTTGGTCAGGCCCAGTCAATTTTCTCACTTCAGCCCTCAGCTTGTCAGCGCCTTCAAATGCCTCTTGGCAATTATTTAAGAGTACACGCTTGAATGTGATCTCCTTCCCACCTCCTTCTTCAGGAGGGAATGTATCAAGCTTTTCATTCAAATCAAAACACAGTTGAGCATACATAGGACAGAATGTTGGCTCAAATACAGCTTTCTCAAAAATGAGAGTAATGACATCCTGCAGAAAGGTGTTCATTGAATGAAATTTACAGAAGTTTTAAACACAAAGTAGAGATTAAGAGCAAGTTGCAAGATAAAAACCATGAGAATATCAGGTGTCGTAATTCCAGCATCAATCAATTGGCCTTTGAGAACATCGAATTTTTCTGGCGTTAGCTTGTTCAGTATACTGCAATAAAAATCATCATTTTAAACTGAAAACTTTATAAAGAATCCAATTTGTGAACTTCATAATATAAATATATCATAAAAGAAAGTGCATAGAAAAATCAGCCTCAATGAAATGGAAGAGTACTTCTGTGATGCAAATGATATACTACTTTCTTATCTAGAAGAAATAAATCATGAAAAATAATAAAATTTGCGACTACTAGTGATTAGTTTAATTACCCTTTGACTGTTTTTAAAACCCGATCCTTGTCACTGAGATTGCCTCTTCGAGCAGACCATGGGACTTCAGCCTTGAGTAAAGTAGTAGGTCCCACCTAATATATTGCCAGTGGAAGGATAATGTCAGCATACAAACAAAAATATTTAAATTGCAAGATAAGAAACGGTATAAAAAATATAACTAAGGCGGTACAACCATTTCAATATGGGAATTGTGGAAGTAATTTAAAATCAAGTGATGTAGCAAGAAGGATGAACAATCACATGGAGAAAATAGACTTTAGAGAGAACTCAAAACTAATTTTATTGGAAGATTAAACAAACAAAGGCTTAAGGTTTTTTTTTATAAAAAGAAACTCCAAAATTCATCTAAAAACTTAATAATGAAAAATATATCCCCTAATTGCTTGGAAAACATATATCAATTCTAAAATAACTTATCCTATTAATATAATTTTCCTTACTGTCTTAACTACTTCAAAATAAAAGTTAGAACAAAAAAATAATACAAACTTTCATATTTCAAATTTCCAAATTTAACCTTCTAATTTTAAACCGCATTAGCAAAATTATGCAAATGTAGAAGGACTAGGCACATTAGGAAGATATAAAGATATCCTTATTCTCTTATGGGTGGTAAGGGTGGGAATCTTATATGGTTCAGACATTCAAGTTCAACCTACATTAGAACAACAAGGGGCAACAGTACAATTTTTAAACTTGATGTAATTGAATAATATTAAACTCAAAAGGCAGAAAAATCATTCTAACTATATGAATGTGTGTTACTGGGTTAGGAGAAGGACATGAAAGTAGTAAAATTTCTATTGAGTTGATTTGACATATTACCATTGCAGTAGAAGAAGCATATTGAGAACCCTGCTTATTGAATTGGCTTATTTCTTGGTGTCTGGAGTTCAATGTAATTGATTCTTTATGCTCGCGTAGTGTATCCCAAGACCTTTCATTTATATGTGTAGTAGATTGCCTAGAACGATCACGCCAATCCCGACTGTCCAGTTCAAAATTGTGATTCTGTGATTGACTTACCAACTGGAGTGCAAAGACATACAAAAAAATTAGTAGAGGTGAATGAAGCATACAAAAACAAAACCGGAGCGGAAAATGATCTATTTTCTGTATTACCTAAGATTGCCCAACAATGAAAAAAAGACCAAACAGTTTATGAGAGCCTCAATTAGCTCCACATTTTATATTAGCTATAATAAGAATCACAAGGAGAGTTCAAACTTCTTCCAAATGAACTTTGGAGAGTCTTTCCTCAGGAACAGAGTTACATGGTCATACACATTGATTAGGACAGAAGTAAACTGGCTGAACATGTTCACTCAATCATTTTTTCAAAGGAAAGAAGTATTATCTACTTATGGGTCTAGAGCACCTGTAACCTAATATGCACTTGCAAAACCAGCTTACATGATTGGAATTCCATATCAGTTCAATAACTCTAGTGATTTTGGCAAGGGAAACATCTTAAGATGCAGAATAGTTCAGAGTTAAGTTGTGACAGCAAAAGAATATATATAGAAAAAAATGATCATACGTTAGCATCACGATGACCCCAAGTTCGACCTTCAGGAAAAAATTCTGCCTCTATCTCCCGCTTAAGTTTCAAAATATCATCTGTGATCCGAGCAGCCTGTCAAACAAAAATACTTATTTAAAGTCCTGAAAAAAAAAAAAGATCATTTTTTACAATTCATAATTGATCAAAAAAGAACATGGCAATGAGTTGGACAGATGATTATCAAAGAATGATAAACCATATTGTATAAATCACTTAAGAGGAAGCTAGTTTACCTAAGAATAGTCACCTCAATTAGCTAAAGTGTAAAAAATATATGCACTAAAAATATCAGAGACTAAAATGGAATAAAACAGAATCCAGTCAACATGAAGAGATTATAATATGATATAATAAAGAGATCAAAACAAGTAAATATTTGGATGTGTACCTCACGAAGTTGTAGAAGTTGCTGAGTAGTATAACGAATGCATTCACGGCTTTCAAATCTTGAATCTCCAATCTGTCAAAACAGATATACATTTTAAGTAAACATGTAAAGCAAGCACACATCTCTTGAAGCAAAAGCAATGACAATTTGATTCATGGAAAACCAAAATTACAGTTGTCAAATTTATATAGCATAATAATCATGTAAGTCCAACTCGTTCAACAAAATACAGATGGTCTCGGTGGCAGTAGACGCAAGAAAGGAATTACAAGGCAAACAAACTACATATGCAGTTAGCCAAAAAGGAATAGATCAAACAACCAATATCATGCCTCATGCTGGGGAAAAAAACAGAACTTACAGTAAGCCTTAATATGAAGTTAATAAACTAGTTAGACATGAGGCCCTTAATGAGAAGGGTGTGGTTTTTATGGATAACGCTGGAAACCATCACATCTGAAAGGATTTAAATTACTTGTTTTAAATTGCAACCAATATTAGTTTGCCTTCCTTTTTCTCATTAGAAAGATCGAACGCTTCCCTGTTCGATATTTCTAGGAGCACATTATTTGACCAGAGAACCCATCTCGAAAATCAAAGCAGGCAATTCAAAGACGCCACCTTTATCAGGAAAAAAAAAACCTCAATATCTCTCGGGAGCATTCCCCACCTACCGTGAGGGAAAGGCCCTCGCCAGAGCCGCCAAGGGGGCGAAGGACGGGGAGATTGGAGGAATCAATGGCTCCAGAGGCCGGAGAGTCGAACCGATTCGCGAAAATTCTGCCGACTCGATTTCCGCCGCCGGGCCTCAAGCTGATCGCGGTGGTATCCAGCTGCATATCTCCGTGAATCATCTCCTATTGTTTCTTGTCTCTTTCACGAACAAACAATCCGAGGACCGCGATGCAATCACGCAGGCGAGCCGATCAGAACGCAATGGGAAAAGAAAAAAAGGGCAAAGGAGGTGGAAAGCTATTCGCCTGATCGGAGAAATAAGGAGAGTCGGAGGATGAGAGGGGGATCGGATTGATTAATCAATCGGATTGCTTGTGTCTAAGAATTAATTACATAGTCTCTCTTTATATAGATACAAAAGGATTTTTTAACGGAAAAGAGAAAAAATCTAACGATTTATTTTTAATATATGTATATAAGGAATTTTTAACGGAAAAGAGAAAAAATCTAACGATATATATTATATATAAATCTATTATAAAATAAATAAATAAATAAATATAAAAAAATATTTTGAAAGTGTTATTTGAATATATTTAGTGAAGGATGGTATCATCCCACCTATCAACGTAAATAATTTTCTAAATATCAATTACTCACCTCACCTCTATTTGTAGTAGGATATACTGAAATTAAATTTAGTGTCGTGTAATTGAAATATTTTTTTTTTTCAAAATTTACTCATAAATATGAACTAGTGACAATATTTTTGATAGTTCATATGGCAATGGGAGGCCGAGATGGATTTATCATCTCCATCATGCCCCTGGATTTAATACCCTTTTTCATTCCTACTTTTTTAATTCAAGGAATCCCCGAATTAGATCAAATTCTCATGATCTTCTCCACGTTTTCATCCCTGAAATTAATTTTATATTATTAATATTAATATTAATATTAATATTAATAATAATTTTACTATTAATATTTTTAAAAAATATTAATATTATCATCAATATTATTTAAAGACATTATTATTAATACTTTTAAAAATTATTATTATTATTATTATTATTATTATTATTATTATTATTTTCGGGACGAATTCGGGGATAGGGACAGTATTCTGATACCTATCTCGAATCCGCCCCCCATCTCCAAATAAATCGAGGATCTTCATCCTCATTTCAGGTTTTTCCTGTAGGGTCCCGAACCAATGGGAAAAATTATCATCCCTAGTAACTTGATTATATGGTCAATAAATATTTGGACAATGTGTGATTAACTATTTAAGGATGTAATAACGGATAAAAATAGACATATTTTATGAGGTAATTAATTATAGTAAAAGATGATTATAATCATTTCAGACATTCTTTATAGTCTTTTCTCAAGTTATGTCAAGGGAGGGGCCAAGTTAGCTGGAGGTGGGGGAAATTTTTTTCTTTGAGAGTATACGCACACCGGGAATTAATCTCTTACCCATTATAATAAGTCTATCATCTTTTAGTCAACATATCATCCCGTAGAGATTTTGTGAAGCAATCAATGACCGTCCTTGTGATATTGGTAACCCTTATTAAAATTCATAGACATGTCTGTCAATATTTCTTAGAGTATGAAAAGGGATTGAAGAAGACCTAAATAATCTTGCTACATTTTCTACTTATTTTTTTCTTTAATATACATTACATTCAACAACAAATTTTTATTATATTTTTTCATTCCTTTCCCATAGAAAATCCTTGAATTCCTTTAAAGGTGCACAAGAAAACAGAATTCCAACAATCGGTGAAGAATGAAATTCCTCTAATATTGTTCTATTTTCCTTTGAGTTTGTTGGAAGGGAGAGTTGAAAGGAAAATTCTATTTTTTATAGTTCTCCGTTAAAGGAATAGCGGGTGATGAATGTTGTAGTATGTTTTCTAAGGAGAGCTTGGCGGTTGAAGTTTCTTTTATCTCTCTTTTTTATTTTATATGGTCTATGTAGCATCAAATTCCATTTGGTCAGAAAAATGAGATAAAATATTAACCACTATTTTATTGGTGCAATTATCCCTAGATCAAAGTTAATCAGTTTGATTCAAATTTGAGTTTTGATATTTGATAATATATGAAGATTATAGGTATAATTGTCATTTGGGAGATTATCAGTGTAATTTCCCATTGATCAGAGGTTGACTAGTTTGATATGAGAGAGTAGTCAAGTAGGTCAAGGTTGACCGAATATTTGATTGAGAAAGTCCTAATTGGAGGTTAGGCAAGGACAAGACTAACGAGATGGTTGACAGAAAAAGAAAAATCAAGTTGGTCAATGTTGATCGAACAATTGGTATGAAAAATCCCGGTGAGTGAAACCGGACAATGAGAAAGTCCTGATAAGTGAAGCCAAACAGATTGAAAGTCTTGGTGAGTGAAGTCAGGCAATTGGGAAGTCCTAGTAAGTGAAGTTAGACACTGAGAAAATCTGGTGAGTGAAGTCAGGTGGGAAAATCCTAGTAAGTGAAGTTAGGTGGAGAAAAGTTCTTGTGAGTATAGCCAAGCATTGAAAAATCCAGGTGGGTCAGAGGCCTTGAGGATTGTGGTCCGGCTAGAAGGGGGGTTGAATAGTCGTTTACCCTAAATCGTTAACTTCCTACAAGGTTAGTTACGTAGCAAAAATACAGACAATATAAAGGAAGTTAATCTAAATACTACAAAGACAAGAAATCAAACCACACTATACGTTCGTTTACGTGATTCGAAAATAAAGCTCCTACTCCATGGCGTGTCTATAAGGTGGACGATCCCTATTCGTCGGTGGATAATTTTCCGACAAACTTCGACTAAAGCTTACTCCTCAGTGGAGTAGAACCTTTCACAAAGCTCTCTTCCTCTTTATAAGATAGCGACTAAGTTTAGGAGGAAGAGAATAGGCTTGGAAGCTTGAGGGTAAACACTTAGGAGTATTCAATAAGAATTAGTAATCTCCTTCATGCCTCAAACTTCCTATAAATAAAGTGGAAAGAGTTAATCACAAGACAACTCATTTCCTGCACCAGTTGACTGGTCCATTAATTAGTCGACTGGTGTAGCCGTTGGACATAGACAACAGTACTCCACAAAATCTGTGATTTTGTTCAACGACTCTTTACCAGTCGACTGACACCTCCATCAGTTGACTGGTCTTCGTAACGGTTAGGCACAAAAACATTTTGTGCCTTCGTGATCCTGGACTAGTCGGCTGGTCCCTTACAATCACTCGTACTCATCCTTTCCGGAGTTGCTCTTGAAGCCCTCTTCCTCAGCCTTCGTCTCTCAAACGCACTTGAGCCCGCAGCTCCTCTCCATGCTATCCTTCACATTCCTTGAAGTCTGCTTCCCTCATTCCACTCCTTTGCTTCTTGTTCGGCGGTCCCTCGAATGCATCATCTTTCATCGATCTCAAGAATCCGAGCCATGGGATGAGTCTTACCAAACATAGCCGCACCAAGTTTCTCATGTGTGGTTCACCAAGTCTTGTACGACTCAAACACACATATTAAACACATATGAAATTTAACTTAAACTCTTTGATACACACAACAAAACTAAACTCAGATTGATTGCACCCATAAAAGGTTAACTAGGCACCTGGTGTTTGGAAGTTCAAATGGGTCATGAAGGACAAGACATTTGGCATGAGGAGAAAATTTCAAGTAGGTCAAAGGATTGACCAGACACTTGATGAAGAAATCCCAATAGGTCAAGGATAACTGGATGCTAGGCAATGAGGAATTCCAATAGGTCATGATTGATCGGATGCTGGGCAAGGACCCTTAGGTCTCGGGTTTAGGAGCTAGGGTTGCCAAATCAATTGTCACAATCAATTTGGCAGATCTTAAGTGATTAAGCTCCAACTTAATCACTTAAGGCTCAAAATCGTGAGAGCAAAAGGGTGTTGAATTGCTTAGGGTAAGCGATTACCTTAATCATTTAAGAAACCTTCTATTCTAAACAAAACCTGTGGTAAGCGATTAAGCAGGGAAGCTTAATTGCTTACTGTATTTCTCGCGATCGAGCAAAAAGGAGCGAAATCGATCAGGCTAATCAATTCTGCCCCTCTTAAGCGATTGGGCTAATCACTTAAA